>WNWU01000031.1:5132817-5151178 GCA_012654045.1 Ptyas mucosa
ATCGACATCGACATCGACATCGACATCGACATCGACATCGACATCGACATCTACCTCTACTCTACCTCTACCTCTACCTCTACCTCTACCTCTACCTCTACAACTACATCTACATCTACAACTACATCTATATCGATATTGACATCGACATCGATATAGAACTCTACATTGAGATATAGCTATAGATATAGATATTCTTTTGAGAGTGGGCATCAGAATTTCATTTTTTTAATGTGTGCCAATGTGCTCACAGAAATATCCACACGTATATGTGCACATACATATATGTGTGTGTCAGGGGTCAGTTCTACTTACCTTTACTACCGGTTTGCAGTGGGGCCACGCGTGTGCTCTTCTGCGCATGCACAGAAGTGTTTTGATGACGTTGGGGTTGGTGGGCGGAGCCTCCCGCCAGTTTTACTACCGGTTCTATAGAACTGGTGTGAACCGGGGGCAACCCACCACTTGTGTGTGTGCGTGCGTGCATGCGTATATGTGTGTGTGTGTGTGTGTGTGTGTGTGTGTATGTATATATATATCTTGGATAGAAGGAAGTGAACTTCTAATACTCTTTTCTGATGTTCTCATCACTCTCTCCTGTCTGAAACAGTAATGCTGCCAAACCACACAGTAATACAATATGACAAGATGCTTTCAGTCATCCGTCTATAGAAAGTGGTAAGGATAAAAGAGAGATAGTTCCAAAGTTGCTCAGCTGTTTACACAAAATTAAATTCCACATGTCTTATTACTTCCTCTCCCTTACCTTTAATGTTGCTGTGATTTTTTTTCTCCCCCCAGAAAGATAATGCAGTCTCCAGAAGCCTTTGGGAAAAGGCAGAAGATGGTTGAAGCTACTGTTTTCCTCTGCAATGCGCTATGACTTTCTATTCAATCTGTGAAAACTGAATGGGAAAATATACAACCAAAACAGGTGGATAAGGGACCAGCCTTACACCATTAAATGTGTCCGTGATATATTGCATCCCACCGGAGATCCATCCATTACTATTTGAATAGACGGCCCTGTGACCAGACCATATGATGAGGCCAGCTTTTATTGCTACCACCCTTTCTCGAGTTCAAATTAGCCTCTTTATAGCTGCAGTCTTTGACACTAGATGCGTTTCTCCAGGTCATCTTGAGTTCAATCAATACCAATTGGAAAGCAGATGTAGATTTCCCAGCACTCAAGACAAGGAGAAAAGCACACCAGCAAGAGAATAATAGTTAAGAGAACCAACTATTCTTGCACATCACTATAACAGGTAAAAAATATATTGGGCCCAATATAGAACTTCAATGGCAATGTGCCAGGGGTGAAATTCAGCAGGTTCTAACAGGTTCTGGAGAAGTGGTAGCGGAAATTTTGAGCAGTTCGGAGAACTGGAAAATACCACCTCTGGCTGGCCCCAGCGTGGGTGGGAATGGAGATTTTGCAGTATCCTTCCCCCAGGAGTGGGGTGGGAATGGAGATTTTGCAGTATCCTTCCCCTGCCACGCCCACCAAGCCACAGCACGCCCACCAAGCCACTCCCACAGAACCTGATCAGAACAGTATCCTGATTGGTTGTCAGACTCCCAGGGGGTGGGGGGGTCTTAGCTACCCTTGCTGGCTGATGTAATCTTCCCAAGTGCCATGTGGTAAGTTTCTGTTGCTAGATGGGTCCTATTGTGTTAGTTTCTGTTCCTAGATGGGTCCTATTGTGTTGCAGATGATGGTCCTTTGACAAAGGATTGAGTTTCCGCCTCTGGCCCATTGACAAAAGGTGGGGGCAGGAAGATGGGAGCTGCTTCATCTTTAAAACATGCTTCTGCATTTCTCATCCAGGGAAACATAATATTCAGCCTTTTTAATATTTCCTAAAATGAATGAAATATTTTAGAAGAACATTCATAGAAGAATGTTCTATGAAAGGGGTAGGTGCTAACTTCCTACACCACAATACAATTTAATCATGATAAAACCTGCTTTCCATTGGGGTCCTTCAGTGTTGCTTTTGATGAGACCGACAGTCCATTTCAGCACTGAAATGACCCTGAAAGCTATCCACCTACCTTATTTCTCCACTCTCTTGCTGTGACTCAGCTTTCATTCTTTTACGGGTGACAAAAAGACCAACTCCACATTATATAAGAAAATTATCTGGATTTTAGATGCAACGATTCTACTTCAATGACTGTGTGTTTCACTCTTTCTGTTTGATATATGTGTGTTTGTGTGTGTATGTGTGTAGCGCATATGCATTGCAGTGCAAGGAACAGATGGCCACACTTTGTTAAGAAAAAACTTGGAAAAATTCTTTTTTAATTAAAGCTAACATGACTCCAACATAGATGGAGGCAGTTTTGAAATTGTTTTCCTCCCTTTATCTTTATCCAAGTAAAACAGAACAAAAGCTGTAAGGCTGAAAGGTGTAATAGCCTCTTTATTAGTCATTGGTCATTAGAATAGAATAGATAGAACAACAGAGTAGGAAGGGACCTTGGAGGTCTTCTAGTCCAACCTACTGCTCAGGCAGGAAACCCTATACCATTTCAGACAAATGGTTATCTAATCTCTTCTTTAAAACTTCCAGTGTTGGAGCATTCGCAACTTCTAGAGGCAGGTTGCTCCACTGATTAATTGTTCTGTCAGGAAATTTCTCCTTAGTTCTAAGTTGCTTCTCTCCTTGATTAGTTTCCATCCATTGCCCTCAGGTGCCTTCTTGTCCTGCCCTCAGGTGCTGTGAAGAATAACTTGACTCCCTCTTCTTTGTGACAACCCCTGACATATTGGGACACTGCTATCATGTCACTCCTAGTCCTTCTTTTCATCAAACTAGATATACCCAGTTCCAGCAACCGTTCTTTATATGTTTTAGCCTCCAGTCTCTTACTCATCTTTGTTGCTCTTCTCTGCACTCTTTCTAGAGTCTCAACATATTTTTTACATCATGGCGACCAAAACTGGATGCAGTATTCCAAGTGTGGCCTTACCAAGGCATTATAAAGGGGTACTAATTACATATTAATATTCTGAATTAGTTCACTCTGTGAGATGTATTTTATCTGACTTGTAAAAGTTACTCTCTCCAAACTGAAATTCTGACTAGACAATTTGCTTCTTTTGTGCCAAAAATGTTTAAAACAGAAGGAGAAACCGTTAAAAAAAAAGAATGAAAGAAAGATAATAGATGATTACTTCTGAAATGTGATTTGACTTAAACTTCTAGATAGAAAGAGAACTCTGGCTTTCTGGATGCGTGTGTGGTAGATATATATGTATGTGTGTTTGTGGTACATAGATACACACAAACACACATATAAAAATTCCTTTTTCACATCTAGTATGTGTCTTCATATTATTTGCTGAACCCTTTTCAAAAGAGTAAACAGTTCAGAAAAATGATCTAGATGTTGATAAATAACATCATATATAAAGTTTATTGTCATTGTACGTATATATACAGTATACCCATATAATGAAATTCACATAACATCCAGAGACCAAGCCCAAAACACATGACAATCCCCAGACACACCCCCACCCACCAAAATTCCCCACTCCTAAATCACCCAAACATTCAAACAACAGACCAAGTAATACTGTCCAACAGCTCACTGATGGTGGCCCTTTAGTTCACTGTTGAGTGCAATTCTCGCTTTGGGATAAAAACTCTTCAGAAGACATGTGGTCCAAGTTTTAATTGTTCTGTATCTTCTGCCAGAAGGCAACAGTCCAAAAAGATTGTAAGCAGGATGGGAAGAGTCTCTGAGAATGTTGTCATGCCAATTACTCAAATTACCTGAAGGGATTACAGGGGATTATTAAAATATTTAAAACAATCATCATTACCTAATAGAACATATTAATAACACAGGGGTAAAATATGAAAATGAAAGTATCCAAAAGCCAATATCCCAATTTAAGGGCAGGCATTTAAAATCAAAGTCAAATCTAAAATAAACATTAAAATTAAAATCAAAATTAAAAACCAATTCTGGAAAATTGTAATATACATCTGTGTATAAGACTCCAGGTTCAAATGAAAGTTTCAGTGCCACTGATAGGACTGGGTCATAATAAGATGCCTTTCTGAGCTCCTACAGCTTGGAGAACATTTGTGTCAAAGGATATTTGCACATCAAAGTTTTGAAACACTTGGGGATCATCTCTAGTCCCAATGTATCTCCCATTTATCTTTGTTTTGGGAAGCCACAATTTATTTTTGTCTTGGCTTCAGTTTATTGGAAAGTGCAACAACACTGGCATTTTTTTTAAAACCACAGGCTTGGGGAACAGTCCATTTTTCCTACTGCAACTAGATTGTGCTCTCTGTACAGACTCTGCATTTCAAGGTCAACAGAAGTCAAGGTAACAGAGAGTTATTTTCAAACTGCGTTGAGGATAGAAAGTCAGGTGGAAGGGAAGTGCCCTCTGGAGGTTTTTTCAGAAGTCTATACTTCCCCAATCTATTTAGATATGCAGTAAAACCCTAGGGGCTGGTGCTCATCTCTGTTTCTTAGCTGAGGGAGCCAATATTGTCCGAGGATGCTTCCTTGGTCATGTGGCCAGCATGGCTATACACCGAGGTGCACAGAACACTGTTACCTTCCCACTGAATTGGTACCTATTTATCTACTCATATTTGCATGCTTTCAAACTGCTAGGTGGGCAGGAGCTAACGGGAGCTCATCCCATTGCATGGCATTCGGATCTCGAACCCAGGCTGTCAGCTTTTCAGTGTCTTTAACTGCTGAGCCACCACACCACCTCCCCAAAAAATACAATTATTCAATTAATTTTCTTCTGGTTCCTTTTCCAGGAAAAACACAAGGAATTTTTGCAGCACCATCCAGGCCCAACCGCAACTCATCTCATGGTTAGGCCTTTATGTCAACAGCTCTTGGTTTACCATTGTATTGATATGACTAAGCAAAATGGTCAGGCCCATTGCTCGCAGTGATAATAAATAATGTGCAGTATTGCCACCTGGCTGGTTTTAACCTTGTGTGTGTGTGTCCAATCTATTTTTGAAGCTTCCAGGACGGCTTTATTTTTAGTTCAGGTTCACAGCAAGCCAATGAGGAAGTTAAATTTACTGTCTGTTTGTGTGTGCAGGCATGCATGTGCCTACACACCCTATAATGTTCACTTGGTTGCTCAGCTGGCCTGCAAATGTAACTCTTCAGAAGGTTTCCTTACAACTGAGCCACTCCTCCATGGGCAATGATGCAACGGTGATAACACTGGAAGTTAGTTTTTATAGCTGAAGGACATCCAGGTTTGGAGGACATAAGGCACTCTTTTAGAAGATGTTATCCATGATTTTTTTCCCGTTTTTTTTCATTTTATATTATTTATACATATCGATGCGTGAATGGTGTGATACCTGAGTTTCATACATTTCAATAAAAATAAACATAATATTATTACGCACAATTATTACATTTCATTTTCATTGTTTCATATTATTTGCACATATCCTTTACTTCAATTCAAACCTTCTTCTTACTCTTTCGCATATCTTAATATATTGGAATATATATACTGTTATTTCCCTCTTATTTCTATCTCTATTTTAGCTTTTTTTCCCCGCTCCTGCCACTATAATATTCAAAGACGTGATAATAACATTTCTTTTCTGTCCCCTACTATTACCACACATATTTTTCTTACAATACATTCTTTCGTTTTCTCATCTCCCATTATTTAATTCTAGCATATTTTTAAACTTATTTGATAATACTATCATTCAAATTCTAATTTTCCAATTAAAAACTTAATTCTTCTTAATTCTTAAATCTTCTTCATACCAGATGCTATCCATTATTTTGTGTATACAAGAAAAGAATGCCTCTACCACAAGGAACTGAAAATATGTATTTCAGCAACTTGGCTAAAACTCTTCAAATCTGGAGAGTCAATGCTTTATTGGTAGGAGTACTTAGGACCAGGGGTGGATTCTACTTATCTTTACTACCGGTTGGCAATGGGGCCCCGCACGCTCTCTCTTCTGCGCATGCGCAGAAGCATTTTGATGATGTCAGGGTCAGTGGGCGGAGCCTCCCGCCAGTTTTACTACCGGTTCTCTAGAACCGGTGCGAACCAGGGGCAACCCACCACTGCTTAAGACCCCTATGTTTCTGTCTCCTTCCAAAGGCAATTATTATTCTGTTAAACACTGTATTTAAAAAGCAGAATATTTGTAGCTCAGGGTTGAAATGAGGGGTCTTTGGTGCTCTCTGAGCTTGCTTGTTTTCATGCAAATGTTTCATTACCCAAACTAGGTAACATCATCAATGCTAGTAAGGAGTGCTGTTTGCCAGGCAAGACACCAGAATGTAAACTGACAGCAAACTGCACTCCTTACTAGCATTGTTTATGTTACCTAGTTAGGGTTAGGGTAATGAAATGTCTGTGAGAAAACAAGCAAGCTCAGAGAGCACCACACACCCCTCAAACATTGTATTATTGTCCAGGCAGTTCCTGGGTTATGCAAGCCATGATTGGCAAAATCCCAACTTTAAGGAATGTACTTGCCATGAGATTTTTGGCATGCATGCAAGCATGCAATCCAGCATATATTAAAATCAGCTTTGGCAAGGATTCCTCAAACTGCCTGTAGACAGAATACAGCACCTTTACCAGAGAATTGACTGTCTCTGAATGGGTGAAAGAAATGCTACAGACTATGTGCCAATTGTGGTTGAAAATCCTTTGCACCCGTTCATACTGCTGCCTCCCAAAAAACAATGAATGGAAACTAATAAAGGAGAGAAGCAACCTGAAATTAAGGAGAAACTTTCTAACAGTGAGAACAATTAAACAGCGGAACAGCTTGCCTTCAGAAGTTGTGGGTGCTTAGTCACTGGAGGTCTTGAAGAGACTTTAGTGAAGCGTGCAAACCATTATTTGCATTTCCTGCGTCGGATGAGGAGACCACATATTTTTTCTTCTGTCCTGGCCACTTTTTGCAGAGGCACGATTGAGAGCATTTTAACAAACTGCATCCCTGTTTGGTTTGGTGGCAGCAGTGCCTCAGATAGAAGGCCCATACAGAGAGTGGTGAGGACAGTGGAGAAGATTATAGGAAGTTCGCTTCCTGTTATTCAGGATACTGCTTATAAGCGCTATGTGCTTAGGGCTCGAAGCATTGTTAGAGACCACACACACTCACTTCATGGTCTGTTTCTGTTGCGCCCCTCTGGGATGAGGTTTTGAAGTATCTATAGCAGGATTACTAGATTCTGTAACAGCTTTGTTTCCTATGCCATCTGTCTTGTAAACTCGCAGGATTCTTTTTTTCCACCATGTACATGTATACATTCGAACTAGACTGTGATGTTTCTCTGTGTCATATATGTGGGTACAGGTAGTCCTCAACTTACGAAACACAATTGAGCGCAAAATTTATGTTACTAAGTGAGAAATTTGTTAAGTGAGTTTTGCCCCATGTTAAGTGAATATCTGTTGTTAATTTTAAGTAACAGTTGTTAAGTGAATCTTATTTCCCTATTGACTTCGCTTGTTAGGTCGCAAAAGGTGATTATTTGAGTCCGGGACACTACGACTGTCATAAATATGAGTCAGTTGCCAAGCCTTTGAATTTTGATCACATGATCATGGGGATGCTGCAATGGTCATAAGTGCGAAAAACGATCATAAGTCACTTTTTTTCAATGCTGTTGTAACTTTGAATGATCACTAAATGAACTGTTGTAAGTTCGAGGACTACCTGTATGTGGGTATGTGAATAATGGTTATCTTTTGAGAACTGAATACAAAGAAGTTTCATTTTAATGTAGTATACATTTAAAGTGACATTTTTTTTTATTCTGTTCTAAGAGCCTGGACAGCCACCTGTCTGAAATGGTATAGAGCAGTGGTGAAATCCAAATTTTTTTACTACCGGTTCTGTGGGTGTGGCTTGGTGGGCGTGGTGTGGCTTGGTGGGCATGGCAGAGGAAGGATACTGCAAAATCCCCATTCTCTCCCTACTCTGGGGCCAGTCAGAGGTGATATTTGCCGGTTCTCCGAACTACTCAAAATTTCCACTACTGGTTCTCCAGAACCTGTCAGAACCTGCTGGATTTCACCCGATATAGAGTCTTCTGCTTGAGAAGGGGGTTGGACCAGAAAACCTCCTAGGTCCCTCCCAGCTCTTTTCAGATTGATTAAACCTTGGTTTTCCTTTCCCCACTCCTCATCGTCTCCACTGGAGACAGTTGTATGTTTACATTTTTCTGTTCTTCCTCACCTTCCTCACCATCATCCATAGGATGCCTGTATTGTGGCCGTTTAATAATTTTGCCTTTGTCCAGGCAAAGTCATCTTTCTAAACGGCTATGGTTAATGCAGTTCTTAACCTGGCTTTGAAACCAGGAATGAGTTGCCTATTATAAGAAAGGGGGAAATAGGTACTTTTTTCATAGGTGTAAGCCATGTGGTAGTTAAAAATTTCCCCCTATGTATATATACACATAGAGAGGGGGGAGGGAGGGGAGAACATGAGAGGGAGAGACAAAAGAGAGCAAGAAAAACCAGATGTTTGTTTTAGTGCTTAAGGAGAATGCGTCTCATCCGTAGAAAAAGATATTTAAATCCAGAGACTGTGATCTTGGGAGGGGGAGGTGTGGTGGTAGTTTGTTGTTGAATAAACAACACATCTGCATTTTTGCATACATATTGCCAAAGCCAAAATGCCAAAACATTTTACTTCCTAAGATAAACAGGGAGGTGACCAACCAATCCCCATTTAAAAATTGTGTTGCGTTGTAGCTTGAACAATTACACCCAGGGGTGGGCTGTTGGGGTTTCACAGGGGTTCGGGAGAACCTCTAGCTAAGATTCTGTGCAGTTTGGAGAACCCCCAAATCCCACTTCTGGCTGGCCCCGCCCACCCCTCCCCTCCCCTCCCAGGAGTCCACATGCGGCCCGTTTTGGATGCAGGTAAGTGCAGGGCATCCGCAGAGGCTTGGCAATGGCGAAAAACAGGCCTACCAGAAGCTCGGGAAGCCTGTTTCCAGCCTCCAGAGGGCCTCCGGAGCCTGGGGAGTCCGTTTTTGCCCTCCCAGAGACTCGAGGAAAGCCTCTGGGGCCCAGGGAGTGCAAAAACGTCCCCCCGCCATGGTGCAGGAGGCCGACTAGGCCACTCCCACTATGGCCACGCCCACCCAGCAACCGGGCAGAGAAGCCCTTGCTAAAATTTTTGAAGCCCATCCCTGATTACACTCAGCTACCAGCCCCCCCTCGTTCCCTGTGAAGCTTGTATTGCTGTGTGAATGTCCTCCATTATTGTTTTATGGAGCATGGGTAGATAAAGAAAGGGGAAGGACTATTTAAATGGCCAGTAAGGAAGTGAAAAATCAACATTGGCTTTCCATTGAACACCCTTTCTCTGTAATGGGATGTGAGAATAACCTTGGGAGACAGAAGGAAGATTCACAGCCTACATAATAGCCTGAAAAAGAGACCCCTAAGGGACCTTCCCTAGTTGTCTGGAAAGTAAAGGCGAGGGAGGGAAATGCTTTCAGATCTGCAATATTCTGTTACTGTAACTGTAACTGTAAAGTAAAGGTAACCAGGAAAGGAACCCCTATGCTAGAAACCAGGACACTGTGAGTTCTAGTCCCATCCTAAGCATGAAAACCAGCTGTGTGACTTTGGACAGTCCTTCAATCCAACCTGCCTAACAGGATAGTTGTTGTGGGGGAAATAGGAGGAGGAAAGAGATTAGAGATGTTTGCCACTTTGGGTTGTTTATAAAAATAATAACTGTGGGACAATAAATAAGTAAATAAGTAAATAAGTAAGTAAATAAATAAATAAATAAATAAATACTAATAGTTTTGGTTTTCTGTCTGGATTATTTTGAAGAGCTGATTGTCACCTCCTTTTCTATGTGTGGGCATCTCTCTCTCCCTCCTTCCCTCCCTCCCTCTTTCTCTCTTTCTCTCTCTCTCTTTCCTGTCTGTCTGTCTGTCTGTCTACTAGGAAATGAGTATTACCTACCTTGTTGGGTTGGCAATATATAAACCATCAATATAGCTTTAAGACTGCTGTATTGCATCATACTGTGTCCTGATTGGTTAGCTCTGTAGCCAATCTTCTTAAGAGGGAGCTAGAAACATGGTTTGTTTCTCTTTGCTGTTCTTGCTCTCTGATATCTCTTTATGCTACTGTTTGAAATCCAGAAGAATTGTTTATTGTGAATGACTATGACCACTGGTAAGAAGACTTTGTTATTGGATTATCCCTGGACTGTGATTTTGCTATCTCCTGCTTTATATGTGTATGATCTGGACTGTTTATTGGACTGTGCCTTACTATTTCCTGAAAGTAAACACAACTCAGTGTATCTCTGTGTTGACTGTGCTTATTTGTATCTACTCTCAATTGCTTTCATGTGCACACCCTTGCTATTCAAGGGTTACTCTGTGAATTCCTTAACACTATCTATCTATCTATCCATCCATCCATCATCTATCTATCTATCTATCCATCCATCCACTTGATTGGAGAGGGAAAATTCAGGAAACCAAGCAAGAAGAGATTTTAAGACTTTCTGTAAGTGGGAAATCTCCCTCCCTGTCAGCTCTTGAGGAAGGGCTGCAAAATGTCTGTGCAACAGTTTGTCTGGAGCAACTTGGCTTTCCAACTTCTCTGCTAGGCTGATGTCATGAGCAAACTGGAGTTAAGGTGGCATACTCACATGCGGTAGATGCCCTATTTTGACACTGGTAAGGAGTTAGTTATTTTAGTTGTGCACATGAAAGATACCTGTCGCAACCCTGGCAGCACTTACAACTAAAAAAAGCAAGATTCATCAAGTCTTCTTTAGCCAGATTTATTGAAAGATAACCAGAATTAGATTACAGAAATTTTGATAACTGGATATACTGAGCACCCAACTTTTATCTCCGAATTAATTAGGATAGAACTACTTTTATCTTCTTGCTAACTGCTTGCTTGATATAGTGGGGAGATGGATATACCTATTGTCATGATGCAGAATATGTAGTTGGTCTGTACTGGGGTGGGTTCTACTTACCTTTACTACTGGTTCACAATGGAGCATGTGAGTGTGCTTGCTTTGCTCCTGCACGCTTCTGCGCATGCGCAGATCATCAATTATGATGTCCGGGCAGGTGGACGGTGCCTCCCACCGCTTTTACTACCGGTTCTAAAGAACCAGACAGAACCGGGAGCAACCCACCACTTGGTCTGTACTTGTAGTAGCTTGCAAACTGTTATCCCTTTCCCGGGCTCTAAACAACCTACTGAAGTATCATGTCTAAATTTTGGTTTGCTACTGGAAAGAAATCAGCTAAATGGATCTATACTTTTTCATTCAAGCATTTTATAACTTTAAGATATAAAATCTGTTTTTAAAAATGGGGAATCGCATTCAGTCAGAAAAAAAGGGAGGCGGAAGTCTGAAATGAATGTACTTTCTGTAGGATTTTTGGATCCTTAAGAAGTTAAACACTATGCTTGAACTATCAAGTAAAGTGAGATCCTAGGCTGTATCAAAAGAAGTATAGTATCAAGGACGTGTGAAGGGTTACTAGCACTTTATAATCAGAGGTGGGATTCACATACTCTAGGAACCGGTTTGCCCAGTACCAGAAATGTGCACACATGCCGTCCTCACATGTGTGTGGCATCCCAAAACACGGCAATTCGTGCATGCTGTCCACATATGCATACGACGTAAAACAATACAGCAATTTGCATGTGCACACCGTCCACACATGTGTGTGGCATCAAAAACACAGCAATATAGGATGCCATTGCGCCTGGGTGGGTGGACAGGCCGGTTCAGGCAAACCGGTAGTGGTGACGTGGGTTTGGGGGTGGCTGCCCACGTCACCACTACTGGTTTGCCCGAACTGGCCCGGTGGGATTCACATACTGTAGCAACCGGTTCGCCCAGTACAGGAAATATGCACATGCGCCATCTGCACATGTGTGCAGCATCACAAAACAGGGCAATTCACGCACGCCATCCACACGTGTGCAACATCAAACAACATGGCAATTTGCACACGTGCCATCCACACATGCATGCGGCATCAAAAACACAGCGATATAGGATGGGATTGCACCCAGGTGGGTAGGCGGGCCGGTTCAGGCAAACCGGTAGTGGTGACGTGGGGGTGGGGGTGGGGGTGGGGGTGGGGGTGGCTGCCCACGTCACCACTACCGGTTTGCCTGAACCGGTCCGAACTGGCTGAATACCATCTCTGTTTTTTAATGCCTTGGTAAGACTACACTTTTTTAAAAAAAAAATTGATTTATATGCCGCCCTTCTCCGGAGACTCAGGGCGGCTTACAATGCGTTAAGCAATAGCCTTCATACTTTTGTATATTTATACAAAGTCAGCTTATTGCCCCCACAAACTGGGTCCTCATTTTACCTACCTTAGAAAGGATGGAAGGCTGAGTCAACCTTGAGCCTGGTGGGATTCGAACTTACAGTAATTGCAGACAGCTGGTGTTAATCACGATGCTTTTAGTCTGCTGAACCACCAGGCCCAGTTTTTTGGAATATAGCCACTTGGAATATAGCATCCAGTTTTCAGTCACCACGATACAAAAAATATGTGGGGAGTCTAGAAAGAATGCAGAAAAGAGTAACAAAGATGATTAGGGAGCTGAAGGCTAAAACATACAATGAATGGTTTCAGGAATTGGGTATGAAGAGAAGGACTAGGGGGTGACATGATAGCAACCTTCTAATATTTGAGGGGCTGAGAAGAGGAGGTCAACCTATTCTCCAAAGCACCAGAAGGCAGGACAAGAAGTAATGGATAGAAACTTCTCAAGAAGAGATCCAACCTAGAACTAAGGAGAAATTTCCTGACAGTGAGTACAATTAATCAGACTTGCCTCTAGAAGTTGTGGGTGCTCCATCACTGGAGGTTTTTAAGAAGAAATTGAACAGCCATTTTTCAGAAATGGTATAGCGCAGTGATGGCTAACCTTTTTGCTGTCGCATGCCAAAAGTGTGGGGAGCATGGGGGGGTTGTGTGTTTGCGTGTCCATACCCATAATCCAATGTGCCCTACCCCCTGCGCATGCGCGCATGACCCCTCAGTGTGACCTCCACTTTAGGCATGCAATGGCAGCCCCAATGGGGGCCTGATAGCCCCATTTTTCTCTGTCCCCAGGCACCAGAGGCTTTCTTGGAGCCCGGGGAGGGCAAAAACAGCCTTCCCCACCCCACCGGAGGCCCTCCAGAGACAGGAAACTGCCCATTTCCTGACTTCCAGTGGGTCAGGAAGGCCCGAAAATCAGCTAGCCGGTGTGCGCTTGCACGCTGGATCTGAGCTAGGGCAACGCTCACCTGCCCACAGATATGGCTCCGTGTGCCACCTGTGGCACGCGTGCCATAGGTTTGCCATCACAGGTATAGGATCTCCTGCTTCAGAAGGCAGGTAGACTAGAAGACCTCCAAGGTCCCTTCCAACTCTGTTTATTCTGTACTCTGTCTTCATGCTAATTTAGAAACCTAAAAGGAAATGAGGGGCAGTTGCATACATTTTCTGCCATTCCCAAACATTCAATGATCTTAAGGAAACCACTTCAGCCTTCCCAATAATACAAGCAAGACTTCCTGCAACTTTTCTTTACTTCTAACACCATAAACAAAAATATTGAGGTTTCTTAGCAATTTTTCATTACCTGGGGGACTGTATAGCTCAATTAAGGTTGACATTCTTGACCAGATAATAACAGAGTGTTCCAACTACGTTCTGCAAAATGTGACACCAGCTCAAAGCACTTGCTATATTTGTGTGATACATTTTCAATAGCGTGTCTATCACTTCTCTAATTTTTTTTAAAAATACCTAGGCGAGTGCAGACGAATTTGCTATTTTGCTATTTGCCGCTTGCTATTTAGCATGCATTTATTCAGTTATTACATAACTTGTTTTTGTATCCTGTGGCTATATGGTCACATGGGTCTCAGCGGTGGAACTAAATAAGATTAGAAAAATGTGATAACTGCGGTTCTGTTTGTTCAGAAGAAAGAATAAGTCCCTTGTCGCAGACATGAAATATACAAAATGCAGCTTGGGGTCTTCTTTCTTCCGTTACTTTTTAAAAAGGGGGGGGAGGTTTGGTACACCCACTGGGCCTCAAAAAATCAGAGACGGCATCTTTGAAAGCCCTTCTCTTCCTTTCCATAAATTGCACCAGTGTGGTAGAATGTAGTCTGGATTCCCAGGAGGGAGGGGCCACATTCCAGAGGACCAAGAGAGAGAGCAAAGCTTAAATATTTCACTTAGGAGAAAGAAAGTTGAGACTCTAGCAATTCTCAGAGTACATCTTTTAGTGATGCAAAAAGTTGCTTTAGTTTGGCAAAATTTATGTCTAGTGAGGAACAATAAAGGAAACTGCTCAGAGGTAACTCTACAGTAACGGCCAAAATTGTGGAAACCTTTTGAGGAAAGTGTATTTTTGAGGTTTGATGGCTAATAACACCATTTTATTTTTTTATTTATTTTATTTTTTGGAGTTTCAAGATAATCATATTCCACTTCTGGAATGGCCTGGGAATAGATTGAAAATCTATGGAGCCGACTAAAGAAACTTGTTAGTCAGAAGCGACCCAGCAATAAAACCCAGTTAATAGAAACAATCATTCAATCTTGGTTTCACATGATAACAGCTGCAGAACTAAAAGATTTGGTTCACTCCATGGGAAGACGTTATAAGGCCATAATTCATGCTAAAGATTACCCAACTAAGTATTAACTGACATGGTGATAATTTTTGTATATCTCATTTTTTCTACGGTGATAATTTTTGTAGATCTCATTTTTTCTACGTGTTTCACTTTTCTTCTTTATACTGTAACTGCTATTCTAATAGCAAATCCTTCCTAAAAGCTACTGCATTACATTCTTGATTAAATTATCTTTCCATTGATATATAATTTTATGGTACTACTCCAAAAAAAAGTGGTGTTATTAGCAGTTTTAGAAAATACACTTTGCCCAAAATGTTTCCACAATTTTGGCCACTACTATACATGTCATACTTGGTTCTCGGGGTCTGGCAAGTTGTGACACTTGTAAAAAAAAGTTGCAAGGCTTCCGTCACGTGATCACAGACATCGTTTTGATTTGATTTTATTTTTTTGATGCCCTGGACATACTATTAACACTCATGAAGAAACCTGGGCCAGAAAACATGGTGCCTCCTACTGTGAGAGAAAGCTGTTCTTAAAGTTTGAATCATAACAAAATGGACCAAATCACGCATCATTTTGAAAGATTTTTAAAATAACTAAAGAAACTATTGAGTTATTCCTGATATTTGTATATAGCTTGGGGATGGTCAGATGGTATACAGGTAGCCCTTGACGTACAACAACAATTGACCCCAAAATTTTCGTTACTAAGCAAGACAGTTGTTAAGTGAATTTTGCACCATTTTATAACCTTTCTTGTCACAGTTGTTAAGTTAGTAACACAGTTCTTAAGTAAATCTGATTTCTCCATTGACTTTGCTTATCAGAAGATCACATAAGGTGATCACATGACCCCAGGACATTGCAACCGTCATAAATACACATCAGCTGCCAAGTGTATAAATTTTGATCATGTGACCACTGGGGTACTACAACTGTTATTTATTTATTATTTATTTATTGGTTCAATTTATACGCCGCCCTTCTCCGGAGACTCAGGGCGGCTTACAATGCGTTAAGCAATAGCCTTCATGCTTTTGTATATACCTCCTTAGTAGGGCTTTTGCCCCCCCCCCCAAGCGGTGTTCTTTTTTTATACAAAGTCAGCTTATTGCCCCCACAATCCGGGTCCTGTTGTGTGAAAAATATTCATAAGTCACTTTTTTCAATGCTGTTGTAACCGAAGAGTCACTAAATGTTTGTAAGTTGTGGACTACCTATTTTTTATTTATTTATTCAATTTCTGTCGCTGCCTAACTCAACCAAGACAAGGAGGAAAGTATATTTCCTCCATTCTCCCATTTTCCCAATTTGGGAATTACATCCTTTAACTTAGTAACTGTTTGGCAGGTTGAATGAAATGTAGGCAGCACGTAGGATCAGTAAGGAACTAGGAAGATATGAGTCTTACAACCAAGGGGGGGCTGCTGGGGGTTTGCAGTAGTTTGGGAGAACTTCTAGCTAAGATTCTGTGCATTTCAGAGAACCCACAAATCCCAATCCTGGCTGGCCCCACCCACCCCACCCCACCCCTCCCAGGAGTCCCCATGCGGCCCGTTTTGGATGCAGGTTAGTGCAGGGCGTGCATGGAGGCTGAAGGAGGGTGAAAAACGGGCCTACCAGAAAGTTTGGGAAGGCTGGAAACGGGCTCCAGAGGGCCTCCGGAGCTGGGGAGGCAGTTTTTGCCCTCCTGGAGGCTCGAGGAAAACCTCTGGAGCCCAGGGAGCAGGGGTGAAATCCAGTAGGTTCTGACCAGTTCAGGAGAACCGGTAGCGGAAATTTTGAGTAGTTCGGCAAACCGGCAAATACCACCTCTGGCTGGCTCCAGAGTGGGGTGGGAATGGAGATTTTGCAGTATCCTTCCCCTGGAGTGGGGTGGGAATGGAGATTTTGCAGTATCCTTCCCCTGCCACGCCCACCAAGCCATGCCCACCAAGCCACACCCACAGAACCAGTAGTAAAAAAAAATTGGATTTCACCACTGCCGGGGAGGGCAAAAACGCCCCCCCCCCCAGCCGCCATGGTGCAGGAGGATGACTAGGTCACACCCACCATGGCCAGGCCCACCCAGCAACCGGACATTTTTAAAGCCCACCCCTGCTTACAACCAATTGGCCTTTTGTTCCAAAGGTGCTTTCTTCAGGAGGCAACTGAACTTTCTTGTTTTTTCTTTTGAAGACGTTTCGCTTCTCATCCAAGAAACTTCTTCAGCTCTGACAGTGGGGAATGGAAGGATTTATATTCCTTGTAGACAGTTGCTAATTTTCATCCTTTCAGAGGGTCCTTGAAGCACTTGGAGGTTTATCTGTGTCCTCAGGGTCACCTGAGTAGTGCTCCTGTTTCCTGACCCTGAGGAGAACCTCCAAGTGCTTGAAGGACCCTCTAAAACAGTGATTCTCAACCCATGGGTTGGGACCCCTTTGGGGGTCGAACGACCCTTTCACAGGGGTCGCCTAAGACCATCTGAAAACACATATTTTCAATGGTTTTAGGAATAATTTTATGGTTGGGGGTCACCACAACATGAAGAACTGTATTAAAGGGTCGTGGCATTAGGAAGATTGAGACCCACTGCTCTAAAAGGATGCAAATTAACAGCTGTCTGCAAGGAATATGAATCCTTCCACCCCCCACTATCTTGTCAGAGCTAAAGAAGCTTCTTGGATGAGAAGTGAAACATCTTCAAAAGTAAAAAAACAAGAAAAGTCCAGTTGCCTCCTGAAAAAGCACCTTTGGGACAACCATGACCCAGATGACTAAGAAACTCTATAGACAACTGGCCTTTTGTCTTTGCCGATTCAGTTCTGAAGCAGTATTTACTCCTTCCTCCAGAGCAGTGGGAGAAGTCATAGCGGAGAAAGTGAATGTCATTGTTTCCTTAACCTAAAAAGCACAATCCATGCTGCATTTGCTTGATGGTACATCCTTTAATGCCTCAGCATGTGGGAGATGTGATGTGTGCCCCAGATGGCACAACAGTGATTCAGCCACCAGACGTCTACGCCTTATGGATGGTTTGTTTTTCAGCATAATGAGGCAGGATTAAATAAAGATATCAATGTTTAGGCCAGCCATGAGTATTCAAAAAAGCTGCCCAGAGTTGCTTCGCAGAATGAGATGAGCAGGAAAAATAATAAAATAAAATAAAGTATAAAGTAAAATAAAATATAAACTAAAGTAATAAAATAGAATAATAAAATCATTCCTACTGTCCTACTGTCCCCATTTATTTGTATTCATTCCTTCGTTCATGTCCATGTTCTTACTTATACCTGCTATCTTGTACATGTTTAACAAACTAATAAATAAAATAAAACAAAATAAATCAAAACAAAACAAAACAAAATAAAATAAAATAAAATAATAAAATAAAATAAAATGTAAAGTAATAGAACAGAATAGAATAATAAAAAATAATAAAATAAAATAATAAAATAAAATAAATAATAAAGTATAAAATAAAATATAAATTAAAGTTATAAAATAGAATAATAAAATTATTCCTGCTGTCCTACTGTCCCCATTTATTTGTATTCATTCCTTCGTTCATGTCCATGTTCATATTTATACCTGCTATCTTGTACATGTTTGACAAACCAAAAAATAAAATAAAATAAAATGTAAAGGAAAGGAAAGGAAAGGAAAGGAAAGGAAAGGAAAGGAAAGGAAAGGAA
>WNWU01000031.1:5151188-5161724 GCA_012654045.1 Ptyas mucosa
AAAGGAAAGGAAAGGAAAGGAAAGGAAAGGAAAGGAAAGGAAAGGAATGGAATGGAATGGAATGGAATGGAATGGAATGGAATGGAATGGAATAGAATAGAATAGAATAGAATAGAATAGAATAGAATAGAATAGAATAGAATAGAATAGAATAGAATAGAATAATAAAATAATAATAAAAAATAAAATAAAATAAAATAAAATAATAAAATAGTACTCCAGGTACCAGGTCTGAAATAATAAATCAGATTTCTAGGTCCTCAGATAAAATGGTGTCTGAGATTATTTTGTATAGATGAAATGATCAGCAGCTTCCTTGAAAGCTGATGCATGATTTGAGCTAATTTTGAGTAGCATGACTCAGCCTTCATCTAAAGGAAGACCTTTTTTAAAAAGTGAAAGAGAACGTAATGAACAATATTCATTTAGAACATCCAAGTTCCAGAACCTTCTGAAAGTATAGGTCACCGATTCATAACATTGCTATTTTAATCCAGGAATGTTAACTTGCCCTTGATGTAGGAATACTTTTTCAATTTTAATACATCTTTAAGAAAAAAAAGTTGGTTTTAATTGTCTCCAGAAATGGCTTTATGGGGGTTTTTAGAAAATAAAAATTGAGCTGTTGAGATTAACAACAGCTGTGTATATGATCCCATTTAGAGCCCTCTTGAAATCTTAATACTGAAGGGGGCAGACAATATAGAACTCTTGAAACAAATAAAATTTTGGGAAGAAATACCACATCCTACAGTTACATACTGAAACATCCTTTTTTATAATAGAGGGAATATAATAATTTAAAAAACCCTTACTCCCAATATTCTATGAGGGAGATAGCAATTTCAAAATTAGATAAGTAAATAAAATTATGTCATTCTACGGGAAGCATCTTTCAAACTGTTACAATTATGGACCACAAAAATAAACACTTGGAAAATGTGTGACTGGTGGCCAGTTAAACATCCCCTCTCATATACGATTGTTACGCCACAGTGAAGGGAGGTGGAAGTAAGATCATAACTGTGGTTGCATTTATGTACCGCTTCCCATTCCCTCCATTTTAAGAGGACTTTTAAAACTAAATTATACACCAAACCATTTAATCCAGAATTATTTCCTTACCAATTGAATAGTTTTATGTTTCCCGGTGCCATAATAACAATCCTAGTAGCACACATTTGCTAGTCTGGAATATTTCTCCTTAGAGACTTCTGAATATTAAAGGACTGGAGAAGAGTAGATCTCCACTCAGTGAAATACCATTTTTTACATTTTCATCACCATCTTTTCTATTTGCAGTTATCTTTGAAGAATGCTTGGGCAAATCATTGTTGCACTTTGCACAACACACACTGGGTAACTTACACTTGAGAACATCCTCTGTTTTCAATTGTATGCATGTTAAGACTCATGTTATTGCTTGTCTTCTCGTTTCTATGCTTCAGGGAACCAGTTTCTCAGCCACTGATCCATTCTTGCAAGACAGGACTGAGTTAGAACCTGGGGCAACAAGCAGGATCTTGTGTGAAGCCTAAGACACAAACAAGGGGGTTAGAATGACACCAACTTAGAACATGGAACACAGAATCATACGGATGGAAGGGATCTTGCAGGTCTTCTAGTCCAGGAGATCTTCTACTCCAATCCACTGCTCAAGGAAGGAGATTTTATACCACCCCAGTCAAATAGTTGTCCAGTATATTTTTGAAAGCTTCCAGTGATGGAGCACCAACAACTCTGGGAGGCAATCAATCAATTCCATTGATTCATTGTCATTCCTCCTTACTTCTAGGTTGGATCTTTCTTTAACAAGCTTCCAGCCATTTCTTCTTGTCCTGCCCTTTGATGCTTTGGAGAATAAGTTAATCCCTTCCTCTCTGTGTCAGTTTCTTAAGTATTGGTAGATAGTTTTTATTTTTATTTTTTTTACTTTATTTCGAACTTATATACCGCCCTTCTCCCTGGGGACTCAGGGCGGTGTACAGCCAGAATAAAAAACATAGAATATGAACATTAAAAAACAATTAAAATATATATAAATTTGGCCCATACTTTAAAAAATGACAAACCCATTAACAGCATTTAAAAATCTTTTTAAGCCAGCCCGGCTTGCTGAAAAAGAAAGGCTTTAAGGGCACAGTGGAAGGCACTGAGGTCTTGGATTCTCCTTATCTCTGGGGGCAGCTGATTCCAGAGGGTAGGTGCCCCCACAGAGAAGGCTTTCCCCCTGGGGGTCACCAGCCTACATTGTTTGGCTGATGGCAGCCCGAGGAGGCCCTCTGTGTGGGAGCATACGGGTCAATGGGAGGTCATAGGTAGCAGTAGGCGGTCTCGAAGATAGCTAGGCCCTATGCCATGGAGCACTTTAAAGGTGATAACCAAAACCTTGAAGCGCACCGGAAGACCACTGGGAGCCAGTGCAGCTCGCGCAGGAGCGGTGTTATGTGGAAGCGCCATGCTGCTCCCGTCACTACCTGCGCGGCTGCATAGTTATCATGATGTTCCCCCTAATCTTTCTTATCAATAGGTTAGTCTTACCTAGATCTAACTTCCATGAGATGTTTTTAATGAAGAGGTGGGGTCAAAGGTCGGCTTCACATAACTTAGACAACCGGTTCGCCCAGAATCAAAAATGTGAGCGCGTGCCTTGTGCACATGTGCGCTGCATCAAAAACACGGCAATTCGCTCACAGCCCTATCCGCACATGCGTGTGGTGTCAAAAAACACAGCGATATAGGATGGGATTGCTCCCGGGTGACGCAGGTCGCAACTACCGGTTCACCCTAAACCCGTCCGAACCGGCTGAATCCCATCCCTCGGTGGGGTATCCAACACCTTGGAAAGTGTGGAACTTCCAGCTTTATTTCTCAGTGAGTTTGTTACAGCAGAGTCTCTGAACAATTTGAATAGCATCTTCCCAATTTTTTTTTCTTTTTCCCCCAGCCTGAACTGAACTATTTATTTAGGAGGTAAGCTACTAATAAACTCTTTTTTGGGGATTACGCAGATGTGATTTGCAGCAGTTGGGATCAACAACAGAGTCTTGGGGGAAGTTTTCCCAAAATATTTTTGCAAGTGAACTTTTGAAAAAAAAACAATTTATGTTATATTTGCAAATTAATGTACCCCACTTTTAAAAGAAAAAAACCATTTGAGCAGTTATAAATCAAAGAGTTGCCATGCCAATACCAATACAAGCCATCTCTACCTTTTCAGTTAGCGAGACAACGGTTTTTTTTCTTTTTTAAATTAAGCATTTTTTTAAAAAGGAGAAGGAAAAAGATTAAAACGGAGGAGAACATAGGCCCAAAGAGAAAAGGAAAGCCCAAAAGCAGATAAACAACAAATTTACATGTATCTAAAGTTAGGTTAAAAATTTCAGTATTTTAATCATCAGTTCAGTTTTAAAATAATTTCAAAAATTACATATTATTGGTAAAATCCAATTAATATGCAAATATCAGCAACAATAATCAATGCATATAAATCATGAAATGAGGTTAAGAATGACAGAAATTTCAATCTGAGCAATTGATGATTTTATATTAATAGAAACCCAAATTCAGAGAACAAGCTTGACACCAGCAATTTTCCTCCTAATCCATACAATTTTATCATTAACTACTCTTTATTCATTATTAACTAATGTCATCATTAGCTTATGAATAAACTACTATTTATTCATTATTAACCAATTCCATCATTAATGATTCTAATATTAAAATAGTGCATTCTCCTTATTCTAGCACCATCTAACAATGAGGTCTTTTGTTAGTTCAATAATCTGCTCATAGCATGAGAAATTAAATGTGGCTTTCTTCCCAGAAAATTCCTGAAATTCTGGGACTTGTAGTCCCAACAAATCTGGAGGCCTTCAGGTTGTGGAATCTTCTATATACCATTAAAACTCTCATTGTAATGACCTTTACCTGGGAAAAACACTGCATCATAGGGCATAATTTATGAACCAAATTACTTCAAATGGGCTAACATACAGAATGTGTTCAAAATCCAGGACTCCTGAAGGAGTGACATTTAAGGAGGTTGTGGCTGCTTCAGTGCTGCTGGGTTTTGCTGGGCTTCTGCTATAGTCATATGATCCAGTGGTGGGTTTCAAAATCTTTTACTATCAGTCCTGTGGGTGTGGCTTGGTGGGCGTGGCTTGGTGGGCGTGGCAGGGGAAGGATACTGTAAAATCTCCATTCCCACCCCACTCCATTGGAAGGTTACTGCAAAATCCCCATTTCCTCCCAATGAGCTGGGACTTGGGAGGCAGAGAATAGATGGGGGCGGGGCCAGTCAGAATTTTTACTACCGGTTCTCCGAACTACTAAAAATTTCCGCTACCAGTTCTCCAGAACTGGTCAGAACCTGCTGAAACCCACTTCTGATATGACCTTCATTTTCAATGTTCTGTGATTCCATGACAGTTTCCCAGCCACTCTTGCAATCCCTCAATGGGGAAGCCAGCAGGAAGTCAGAAGTTGCACCCATTCCCACTGCTTTTTTGTCCACCTGTAATCATTCTGTTTCTCTGTTTAGGTAAGAAAATGTCTCTGAAAAAATACCCCACCAGGTAAGCGTTGTCTAGTGTTGTTCTATAACTTGAATGTAATGGATTTACAGTGTCATTTCATTTCCTTTTTATTGAGTAAAGCCCTCAACATCTATTTGCCTTAGCATTCTGCAATTATGGTTCCACCAAAGCTTACAAAGATAGGCAGCTCACAAGAATGGGATCAATCTATTGGAGCAAATGGAATCAATCTATTGGAGCACAAAAATAAAACTAGTTTTGCTTTCCCGGAAAGATTTCAATTTAGATTCATGATAACCCTGTGTATCCATCGAGCCATAGTTTATAAAGCATATAGCATCATAAAAATGTTGCCAAGATGGTCCTTACCTGTGTGGTAAGCCCCTCTCTCCCCCCTCCCCAAAGAATGAAATATATTGGGAAATATTTAAAAAGGTAGAATATTGTATTTCTCTAAAGGAGAAATGGAGAAACATGTTTTTAGAGGCAGAAAGCAGCCCACAGTCTTTCTTAATCGCCCACCGCAGATGCCAGCACTTAAGGAGATAAAGAGCTTATTGAAAGAAGCCAACTATCTAGATGGCTCCATTCATAAACAAAGCAAATACTGCTGGCAGAAGCCCATTCAAGACAGGATATGTCGAAAGTTTGACAGCTAACAAAGGCAGAATGGTAGGATTAGAACACGCAGCCCCTCACCCAAGATCTTTCACAGGACGAAAACCATTAGCCACAATAGGAATTGCCCGACACCCTTTTAGTACACCAGGTCCTTCATTGCACAACCACCCCCAGCAGCATTACAGGACCTGTATAAAAATCCTGGCACTCATCTAGCTAATTGGTCAGCTGCCCCAGAACCACAAAGCCTGGTAGTTTTGTCCATCAATAAACAGAATATTTTTTCCAATCAGCCTCCAGCCTCCATTTTATTTCCAGCACCTTTCTCCCAGCTTGGAACTGAACCAGGTGGATTTTCCTTCCAACACCTAGGAATAAAATAGAGAAGAAAGCAATGGCTTTGAACAGAATTTCTCTATCATCTGATGCAAAGCTAACCTTGTAGAGTCTTCATGCAAAGTTACCAAGCAGTGGCCAGAGTTTTCCTGTCTCTACAGCCAAGTGCAAAGGAAGTGTGGAGATCCCTCTTTGCAATGTACAAAGCTGCTGCCTAGAGTTTGCTAGGAAACAGCTTGAGCAAAATCTCAGCAATCTCTGATGCATTCCTCTTTCTGATTGGTCACTTTCCTGTACAACTGACATCATCTTGTTACCGGGCGAAAAACATCTGAAGCTGAAGCTTTGATGATATTGCACAATGAGCCAGTTGAGGAAAAGTAATTATTTTTGCACTTTAAAAAACAAAACAAATAGCTGTCATTTAGCAGCCTAGTTAAAGGTTAGACAATTAAAAAAAGCTCTTTTTAAACCTGTAGTTTAATATTAGCAGATCATTATTACACAAGCAGGAATTGGGGCATAATTCTGGTGTTTTTTGTTCATTAGGAAAGTAAATAGACACACTTCAGATATGTTGGACTATAAATACCATAATCCTTACAAGGTAGCCAAGAGGTTTGGGATGATGAATATTGTAGTATACCTTTCCATTTGTTGCCAAAGAGTTAAACTTTAATGAGCTAAAATGTACTATCAGTGCAGTGGTGAAATCCAAATTTTTTTACTACCGGTTCTGAGGGCATGGCTTGGTGGGTTGGTGTGGCTTGGTGGGCGTGGCAGGGGAAGGATACTGCAAAATCTCCATTCCCACCCCATTCCAGGGGAAGAATACTGCAAAATCCCCATTCCCACCCCACTCTGGGGCCAGCCAGAGGTGGCATTTGCCAGTTCTCTGAACTACTCAGAATTGCCCCTACCGGTTCTCAGAATTACTCAAAAATTCCGCTACCGGTTCTCCAGAACTTGTCAGAACCTGCTGGATTTCACCCCCGTATCAGTGTCATATTTGCTAAATGAACTTTGAAAGGCATAAGTAGACTTCATAAACTTCAAAATTAACCCCTGCATATGCAGAAGTGCTCAAATTATTTATTCATATAACACCATGTTGCATATAGATGCCTAAAAGGATATACTAAAAATCAAAATAATTGTAGGAAGAATGAAATATTTTGAGAAATATTAAAAAGGCAAGATAAAATATTTCCCCTAAAGGCAGTGGTGGGATTATAAAATGTTAGCAACCGGTTATCTGCCCGGTTGCTGGGTGGGCATGGCCATGGTGGGTGTGGTCTACTTGGCCTTCTGCACCATGGTGGATGGGACGTTTTTGCCCTCCCCGGGCTCCGGAGGCTTCCCTGAGCCTCTGGGAAGGCAAAAACAGCCTACCCCGGGCTCCAGAGGCCCTCTGGAAACCAGAAACGAGCCCGTTTCTGGACTTCCGGGAGACCAATTTTTTACCCTCTGGAGGTTCCGGAGGCTTCCCTGAGCCTCTGGGAGGGTGAAAACAGCCTCCCCTGGGCTCCGGAGCCCTTCAGAGCCCGGAAACAGGCCTGTTTTTGGACTTCCAGAACTTCCGGAAGGCCCATTTTTTGCCATCCCAGACCCTCTGCGCAGGCCCTGTATTTACCCGCCATGATGAATGGGCCGTGTGGAGACTCCTGGGAGGGGAGGGGTGGGCGGAGCCAGCCAGTCCTTGCAACAACTGATTTGGAGAACCAGATGCAAATTCAGATGCCCGAACTGGTTTGAACCGGCTGAATCCCATCCCTGCCCAAAGGAGAAATGAAAAAATCTTAAGGGAGGCAGAAACCAGCCCCAGTCTCCCTGCCCCAAGTAGAAACTGAGGAGGCCAGCTTTTAGAAATGCAGATTTGGTAATCCATTCAAGACAGGGTATTTTGAAACTCCTTGCAGCACAGCTAACAAAGGCAGAATGATAGTATTAGAAAGCAGCTCCACACCCAAGAGCCAACACAGGACGAAAACCGTTAGCCACAATAGGAATTGCCCAACACCCTTTCAGAACACAAGCCCTTTCATTGCACCATCCCCAGAACAGGTAAAACTTCAAAGTCACAGAAACCTATAAAGATCCATCCTCTCATTCAACCATTTTGTTCAGCTGACCCAGAACTGTCTTTGTGGTTCCCCTCATTCCTAGTCTGCGTGGCTAATGATTTGATGAATTTGAATTATGGAAGCTGTATTTCAAGAAATATATTCCTGGTGTAGGAAGTTAGCACCCGCCCCTCTCCTAGGAAAATGAGATACTTTAGGAAATATTAAAAGGGCAGAATATTTCCCCTAAAAGGGAGGCAGAAACTCACTCCACCCCCACCTTTGTTAATGGGCCATTAAGGCCTGGGCCAGTCTATTCTACATAACAAAGATCTACCTCCTTCAGGCAGAGCCATAGTAGGAATTGCCCAAAGCCCTTTCATTACATCATCACCCAGCAAGGCTCAACCAAGCCTGGGACACAGACAACCTACAAAGTTACCCCTGCATGGCCCTATGGGAGTCTGACAACCAATCAGAATACAAGCTCAAATTCAAAAGCCCAGAGACGGTAGAAAACCCAGGCACTCTCAGCATCTCTTCGCTTTTTTGCCCAGGATCTCAAACCATGTGGTCCTGTCCACCATTAAAAACCATCTTTCCAATTAGCCACCATGTTTCCAGTGTCTTTCTCCCCACTTGGAACTGAACCCAGATGGACATTTCTTCCAACACTGGGGACAACTGAACAGGTAGCTTCTATATTGAAATATTAATAGTCTCATCACCATGACCACCAGGTGGTACCAAAAAACTCAGCTACTCAGGAACAATAACTTTTTATATTGAAGAATAAAATAATTTTATAAACTCTTGAGTTCCATCCTACTTTTTCTCCCACAAGATCTTAAAAACCTATAGTAGTTATTGAGGTTCTTCTATTTCAATTCCTATTTTTTTTCAGTTCTGCTTTTGTCCTCTATCACTTCCTCAATTACACTTTCTATGGTATTAGTCATTTTTAGATTGTGAGCTTAGCCCTAGAGGCCAAAAAAATATTTTTAATAGTGCATGCCTCTAGGGAATTAAAGCAGCTTTTGTGAAAAAAAAGTTACTGCTATGACAGTCATTGAAACCTATTTCTGTGTTCAGTTTTCCAGATCCCATATTGGACATCAGTAATCTGCGCTCGCTTGCTTTCCTGACTGAGTATCCAGCACTTTGGAAAACAAGTAAAAATAATAAATTGTACTTAATCATTGGAAAGTCAAGACTGATTTGAAAGACCATAAAAACAACAAGCAATATTGAAATGTTCATGTAGATGTCAAAAGTCAGCTCTAGAACCAAATAGATTAACAGATTGGAAAGTACCTTGTACTGTAGGTCATCTAATCCAAACCCCCACCCCCGTCCAAGCAGGAAACCCTACACCATCTTTGAAAAATGGCAATCCAATCTCTTCTTAAAAGTCTCCAGTGATGAAGCTCCCGCAACTTCCGAAGACAACTTCTGTTCCATTGGTTGATTGCTCTCACTGTCAGAAAATTTCTCCTTATGTGGAGAATTTCTCCATGTGACACCTCTCCTCCGCGAGCTGCACTGGCTCCCAGTGGTCTTCCGGGTGCGCTTCAAGGTGTTGGTGACCACCTTTAAAGTGCTCCATGGCATAGGGCCGGGGTATCTACGAGACCGTCTGCTGCTATCAATAGCCTCCCACCAGCCAATACGCTCGCACAGAGAGGGCCTCCTCAGGGTGCCGTCCACCAGACAATGTCGGCTGGCGACCCCCAGGGGGAGAGCCTTCTCTGTGGCGGCACCCACCCTTTGGAATGACCTACCCCCAGAGATTCGCACAATATCTGACCTCCGGACTTTTCGCCGAGCCCTGAAAACACATCTATTCCATCTAGCTGGGCTGGCTTGACCCCATCTGTTTTGGTTTTAATTGGAACTTAGTTTTAATTGGGTTTTAAATTAGGCCAAAAATTATTTAATTATTTTAAATTGTTTTTTAAATTTTGTAATGTTCTGTTTTATTCCGGCTGTTCACCGCCCTGAGTCCTGCAGGAGAAGGGCAGTATACAAATTTAATAAAATGAAAATGAAATGAAATGAAATTTCTAGGTTGAATCTCTCCTTGATCAGCTTCCATCCATTATTCCTTGTCTGGCCTTCGTGTGCCTTGGAGAATAGTTTAACCCCCTCCTCTCTGTGGCAGCCCCCCAAATATTGGAAGACTGCTATCATGTCTCCCCTGGTCTTTCTCTTCACTAAACTAGCCATGCCCAGTTCCTGCAACCGTTCTTCATATGTTTTAGCCTCCAGTCCCCTAATCATCCTGGTTGCTCTTCTCTGCACTCTTTCTAGAGTCTCAACATCTTTTTTACATCGTGGCGACCAATTTCAACCAGGGTTAGAGGGAGCAGAGATCAAACCCAAGCCAAAAAAAGACAGACAGGAAAAAAACAAAGAACTTCAGAGTGCTATTAGAAGAAACAAAAAGCAGTGTCCTTGTCAGGCCTGGAAACCATCTTTTGCACTGAATCTTCAGGCCTACCAAATTTTCTACTGCGGGAACTGTATGGAGCAAGGGTGATATATAGTCATAATAACATTCCTTTCTCTGAGAGTCAAGGACATCTTGCCCTGCACCTGGACGATTGGAACTAGGGGGCATCTCCAGGTTGGGATGGTGCTTTGATTGGACCATGTGGATGCTGGGCAGGGACTTGGACTTTCCCTTGGGTGGGGAAAACTGGAAGCTTTCAGATTCGGGTTTCCCCAGATGTGCCAATATGACATCTCTAATAAAATGAAACTTTGAGGAAACTCAAGCCTTGGAGTTTTCTTTCATTGGGGATGTTACTTGGAACCCTGACAGTTACAACATCTGTAAAAAGGATGATAGAAAACTGAAACAGAAAAAGAGGATGTCTTCCAAAAGAAGAAGGTTCCAATCTCAATTGGAACACTAAAAAATCTCTAGATAGATAGATAGATAGATAGATAGATAGATAGATAGATAGATAGAT
>WNWU01000031.1:5161734-5173389 GCA_012654045.1 Ptyas mucosa
GATAGATAGATAGATAGATAGATAGATAGATAGATAGATAGATAGATTAAGGTGACCAATCGTCCTCCTTTAGGAAGGACAGTCCTGCTTTTGTAAGTTCTGTCCTCTCTCAAAAAGTGTCCTCCTACATGTCCTCCTTTTTGATGTTTGAAGACTAATCTGTAAATCTTCGTATTTGATCGATGCTGATCCGATCCGTTGCGTGTGATGTGACGTATTTGTATTTGATATGACGATTCGTCAAGGCTCGGTACAGTGTAGCGAGACGTGATTATGAGATACATGCGCTCCGCACAGGAGAATTGTTTTGAGAGAGTGCGCCGTGCGGAAGAGTGTGACGCATGCAAGTGGCTTTGTTTACTTCTTACTGAAACACGACACGGCACACACGCATGTGTCTTCCTTCTCATTGTAAAAAAGTTGGTCACCTTAAGATAGAGAGAGAGAGAGAGAGAGAGAGAGAGAGAGAGAGAGAGAGAAAGAGAGATACACACACACTGTGTGTGTATCTATATAATGATTTAAAGAAAATTGAACAAAAGTGGGAAAAGTATACTGAAATTCCATTCAGTAGAGATGTTAATATCAACAATACTTTAGAAAATATTCCAAAGAACTTCTAGCACTAGATAATGACGTTTGATTAGCTATCTAGTCACTATCCCATTGGAAGGCGACAGATGATATATCTACAGAAATGTGGCAAGCAGCAGACAAATTGGTAGAAATTCCAGCTAAACTATGCTGTACCTGGAAAATTATATTGTTTGACCCATTAGGTCTTTTTAAAAAAAAATCTATCAAAGCAGCAAATAATTAAATAATTCTGTAGCCAGTATAAAACACTAATCGATGGCTGACCAGCTTTTCCTGAAAGCAGCCTGAGCATTGGTTAAAGCGAAGTTTCTCAAGGTAAGAGGCTTTTTTTTTTCATTTAAATATCTTGCAGAAAGATTTCCCAGAACTAATAACAAACTAATTGGCCTATTATTGACAGGGTCTTCAATTTCTCCCTTCTTATATAGGGGAATTATTACAGCCCTATTCCAGCATAAAGAGATTAAATCAGAACTATCTATTGCAGGGAACTCGATTTCATTGAGGGCCGCATCAGGGTTGCGTTTGATCTTGGGAGGGCCGGGGGAGGTATGGCCGGCTCAACGTCACTCATAGAGACTCTGTTTTCAGCCATGATGGCCTCCTGTAGTCCTCTGCCAATGAAAAAGGAGCTTGGGAGGGCCGCGAGCAGTCCTCTCAAGCTCTGTTTTCACTGGCAGAGGGCTGCAGGAGGCCGTTGCGGCCGAAAACGGAGCCCAAGTAACCCGCACATGTCCCTCCTGAGGTCTGTTTTCACTGGCAGAAGGCTGCAGGAGGCCGTTGCAGCCGAAAACGGAGCCCAAGAAACCTGCACATATCCCTCCTGAGGTCTGTTTTCACTGGCAGAGGCACTGTGGGCCAGTACTTTGCTGTTTCCAGGGCAGGCCCACAGGCCAGATCTAAGCACCCTGCTGACCGGATCTGGCCCATGGGCCTTGAGTTTGACACCCCTGATCTATTGAGTAAACCAGGCACTGCCCATCTAGATTTTTTTTTTAATGAGTTCAATGGATATATTATCCTAGCCAGGAACCTTATCAGATTTGCTTTTGAAATAAGGTCAGTGATCACTTTTTCCAACACTGGTTCCTACTACGGACGGTAAGTTAACTTTGATCTCATCTTGTTTGCCATATTTACAAAAGGCTGCCCCTGCTCCATAAAATTGGATTTGAAATATTTTTTTCCCAGGTCTTAGATGGTATGCAGCAATCTGGGACGGAGGGAGCAGTGAAAGCTCCGGAAATTAAATTCCAAAAGGTTTCAAATTCTTTGCAGAGAGAAGCATTTATTAATAATAACCAGAGAACTTTTTTTCTCTGCTTTCTGTTTCTTCTGTGGTATTAGCATCTTATCATGTTTCTTCATAATATCTCAAAGGAGGCTGTTATAAATTAGACGTTCTCTATGTTGAATATAAAGCTCTTAATTTCTTTTTAGAAGTGGCATAATCCACATCAAACCAGCTGGAATAATACTCAGCTGAGTATTTTTTTTAATTATTATTATTTGATGCAGTAGATGCTTCAGATACTACAGGACTGCCTACTTGCAATCAGAAATAAACCACAAGGATTTAAGGATGTATAATTTCTAATGAGAAAAAAAATTACTGCGTTGGAATTAGAGAAGCAAAAGAGAAAGTGAGTAGATTCACAAACTAGCATTTGAATTTCTGTCTGGAAAAATACATTATTACACACACATCTTTCTACAAAATATTACAGAAAGTGTACATCTTACCGCAAACCTCAGGGAATTTGGACTAGCACGAACATGTGGGGTTTTTTTTAGCTACTTAAGAATCAACAAATGGAGAGCCATTTCTCTTGGTATGAAGAACTTGATGCCCATAAGCTAAAGGAGAGAATTCAATAAAATAAAAACAAATTATAGAATTACAAGCATAGGAGAAATTTTCCCAGTCAAGATGGGTTCTACCCAGCGGTGGGATTCAGCCGGTTCGGACTGATTCGGGCGAACCGGATGTTAATTTTAATCTGGTTCGCCGAATCGGTAGTTGCAAGGACTGTCTGACCCCGCCCACCCCACATGCGGCCCATTTTGGATGCCAGGTAAGTGCAGGGCCTGCACAGAGGCTCTGGGAGGGCAAAAAATGGGCCTACAGGAAGTACCGGAAGTCCGGAAACGGGCCCATTTCCAGCCTCTGGAGGGCCTCCGGAGCCCAGGGGAGGTAATTTTCACCCTCCTGGAGGCTCAAGGAAAGCCTCCAGAGCCTGGGGAGGGTGAAAAGCAGGCCTACGGAAAGTACTGGAAGTCCGGAAACGGGCCCATTTCCAGCCTCTGGAGCACCTCCGGAGCATGAGGGAGGCTTTTTTCACTCTCCCGGAGGCTCAAGGAAAGCCTCCAGAGCCTGGGGAGGGCAAAAACGCATGCCCCCTCCCACGCCCCCATGGCCACACCCATACAGCAACCGGACAGAGAACTGGTTGCTAAAAGTTTTCAGTCCCACCCCTGGTTCTACCTGTATGGATTTCAAGTCCCAGAATTCTTAACCTAGAGTATTCAAGCTGGAGAAATCAATACATCTGGAAGGCAGACAAGTTGAGCAAGTTAGATTGGATTATAATTCTCATCACATCTTACCACAGACATGCTGGTTGGGGAATTCTGGGAATTGAAGGTCATACATCACTGAGATTGAGAATCACCAGCCTAGAACATGTGGGCAGTGAACGAATGGGGTTACATGTTGACCGCTTATGCATTAGAAGAGAATAATAACCACAACCAATTACCATAGCAAGTCTGTTTGGAAATGTCTGCTTCCCGAGATTCTGGCTGCTATCTGTTGGATGGTATCATATAACTTCCAGCCTGTGAAAAGAATCTGAATGTCTTTCAGCTACAGGAAGTTTCATTTGCACAAAATTAATTAGAAGGTTCTCTGGCTGTAAAACAGCTTGGCATGCTGAAATTAGGAATTGTGACTCAGCACACACCCCATTCTTGAACTTGGAGTAATCTGAAAGACTTCTAAAGCTGCTGCATAAACAGGGCCAGATATTTAGAGCAATTGCCCCATTGCCAAGATCGGTTGCTTAAGGATGGAGCATGATTGATTGGGATTGTTCCAGGTCTTCTTGAATTAATTTCTAGATCAGATGTCAGGAAAAAAATGCACGAGGACAGTATTTAGTAGCTTATTCTGTACTGTTAAATTTATCTGCAATTTTCTGGAATGGTCAAACATTTATTTTAGAAAATTCAGGCAGCGTACAAAAAGATAAACATTTATCAATATGACTTGATTTGTGAAGACAGATAGTCCTCGATTTACGACAATTGAGCCCAACATTTCTGTTGTTAAGTGAAACATTTGTTAAGTGAGTTTTGCCCCATTGTACGAATTTGTTTGCCACAGTTGTTAAGTGAATCATTGACGTTGTTCAGTTAGTAATCCAGTTGTTAAGTGAATCTGGCTTCCCCATTTGACTTTGCTTGTCAGAAGGTCGCAGAAGGACCCCGGGACAATGCAACCGTCATAAATGTGAACCAGTTGCCAAGCATCTGAAATTTGATCACGTGATCTTGCCGCAAAGGTTGTAACTGTGAACAATGGTCATAAGTCACTTTATTCAGCGCTATTGTAACTTTGAACGCTCACTAAGTAACCTTGTTGTAAGTCAAGGACTACCTGTATTCTATTTCATTATGGGTAGTCCTCAATTTATAACCAGAATTGCCATTGCTAAGCAAGGCAGTTGTTAAAGGAGTCGCCCCCAATTTTACCACAGTTGATAATGAATCATATGAAGTTATTAAGCAAATCCAACTTCCTCCACTGACTTCGTTGGGAGCTCGCTAGAAAGATCACAAATATCGATCACATGACCCCTGAACACCGCAACCATTATAAATACGTGCCCCTTGCTAAGCAACCAAATTTTGATCATGTGACTGTGGGGTCCTGTGACCACTTATAAGTCATTTTTTTCAATGCCGCTGTAAATTCAAGCAGTGACTAAACAAAGAGGTATGAGTCAAGGACTATCTGTATTCTCATTTTTCATCCTCTGCTCTTACATTGGAAAATAAACAGTGTAAAATATGTTTTTGCTTCTTGCTCTGTCTACAGGAGCAGGAAACGGGTGGAGAATTTTTAAGTTTTTTAAAAGGTGGGCTTTCGTATTAGCTTACCGCAGAGGTGTCAAACTCGATTTCATTGAGGGCTGCATCAGGGCTCTGGTTGACCTCGGGGCGGGAGGCAGGTTGTGTGTGGCCGACTGGGTGTGTGTGGCCAATGTGGTGAGCGTGACCAGCTTGACGCCACTCTCCAAACTGTTGGCATGTTTCCTCTTCGCATTAGATACACCAGGACAGCCCCATGGGCCGGATCCAGCCTGCAGGCCTTGAGTTTGACACCCCTGCCTTACCGGTTCAAGGAAATTTGGGGGATAGAGACTGGGGTGCAGGACGATTACAAAAACTAGTATCCATTTCCCTATGTTTGAAAGAAAGTCTGTCCAAGCAATATCTTTGGTCCTTACACTATTTCATTTAAATAATCAGATGCAGTTTTAAAATACTTGTGTCAGCATTTCTCTGTCTCTTCATAGCCGGGCTTCATGGAGAGTTTCATCATTTTAACTTGTTTTAACTTCTCCATTCTTGCTGAAAATAACATTACTCAGGGAAGGAAAGCAGCAAGATTATCCTTACTGGCCCAATTTTTAATTTGTTAGCAAGAGGTTGGAATCCAATCAAAATAAAGCATTAGCATTAAAGTTACCGTTTTCCAACTTTTCCCTAGATGAGATTTCAGCAAGCCTGCAATAATTCAATACGGCAACCCTTTAATATAATAAATGAATTTGTGTAAATTGTCCTCAAGAATAAAACTTATTCACATGTACACAACTGCTGCATTGGGCAGGTAGTTTTCAGATGTCCAGATCTGCTTGGTTTAGCCCAGGGGTTGGCAACCTTAAACATTCAAAGAGCCACAAAGGTCCTAACCGGAAGCCCCCATTCAATTCTGGAGCCGACCGGAAGTCCGTTCTCCCACCATAGAGTCTCCTCCTAGCGCGGCATCCTTTTTCCTCTACCTGTCCTAACCGAAAGCCCTATCAATTGTGAAGCCGACCAGCAACAGGGAGCTGCAGCAGAGGGATAAAAGAGCCACAGGCGGCTCCGGAGCTGCGGGCTACTAACCCCTGGTTTAGCCATTCCTGTCTGCACCAAGTATGGAAACTCTTAATTTCTACCTCAAATTAAGATTTTTTATATTCAATGCAGACTGGAATAAGAAATAGCTAAACTAAACCAGCAGAGTCCAGAGAGCCAAACGCAGGAAAGTTGGTGGGTTTATGACTATGGCCACAGAACGATCTATTCAAGACATCAATCTTAAAAATGTTTTAGCTTTTCAGACCCCAATTAACTTGGCAGAGAAGATGTTGACAGGTGTTCAAAACCAATAATATAGTGAACAGCTGCCTCCCACAGAAATGATTGATTCTATCCAGGAAACAGGGTACAGCCTTTGTTTAAATCAGCCCTGATAGCAGTTCTGAGCAGACTTGAATTTCAAAAGCTGCCTACTGCTTGCTTTAAGGACAAACAGGAATCTCAAATAGGCGAAAATGAATCTTGGAGAGATCAATTTAAATTGTAAAATGGGTCGGCCTGTGATGGTCAAAACCATATTGTGTTGTTGGAAGAAATGTCCATCTGGGTTCAATTCCAAGTAGGGAAAAAGACACTGGATTCATGGAAGTTCAGTCTTAATAGCCCCCAGCAGATATTTTGTGCCCATTAAGAAAGACTGGGCCAGCCTATCTACAAAACAAAAGACCTTCAGCTCCAGGATGATGGGATTATCCTTCAGGAAAAAGCCACTAAATCACAATAGAATTGCTCAACACCCTCAGAGCTGCCCAAACGTCAACCAAACCTAGCTCAGACAAACACCTAGGACTTGTACTTTGCCTTTAGAGCCCGCTATGACCCGTACTTAACCGCTACATGGCCCCATGGGAGTTTGACAACAGCCAATAGAATACACGTTCTTGCACAGGAACAGGAAGCTCAAGTGCAAAGCCCAAGAGAAGGTATAACTCCCCCCCCACACACACACACACTCAACTCCATTTTGTCAACTGCACCAAAAACACAAACATGTGGTTCTGTTCATCAATAAATGGACTAGTAGTGGGTTTCAAAATTTTTTACTACCGGTTCTGTGGGCATAGGTTGGTGGGCATGGCATGGCTTGGTGGGCGTGGCAGGGGAAGGATACTATAAAATCTCCATTTCCTCCTGATCAGCTGGACCTCGGGAGGCAGAGAATAGATGGAGGCGGGGCCAGTCAGAATTTTTACTACCAGTTCTCTGAACTACTCAAAATTTCCGCTACCGGTTCTTCAGAACTGGTCAGAACCTGCTGAAATGGACCCTTTTTCCTAATCAGCCTCCATTTTGTCTCCAGTGCCTTTCTCCCAGTTTGGAGCTGAACCAGATGGATATTTCTTTCCCACATAACTTTCTCTTGATATTTTGCTGCGTGATTAGTCTGTCCGGGAGGTATTCTGAGGTGGCTTTGCAGGGTTGAGAAAACAAGTCCCCATCAGCGCTGTCCTAATTATATCTTCTCACTGCATTAGCACAGAGACCAGGTACTCTGACTCAGCATTTTCACTAACACTACAACCTGAGGCAAAGAGACCTCACATACACTCTCCAACTTTTTTTCAACTTCCCCCCCAGAGCCAATATCTAATCTCCTGCTGCCTTCCAGCACAGTTATCTTGTTTCTGCATGTGCAAGCAAGCTAGGCTGTAGCTGTGGTTATTAATTCTTTTCTTCTTTTGCCAAAGGCAATGGCTGTTCCTGAAGAAGTAACATCAGGCTCCCTTGTGCAGTACATGGTTATCTTCTCCAACCTGTTCCCTGATTTTTGTTATTTTTTTTGTCATTTCACAAATTCGCTCTACGATAAGGCTGGACTTTCTATATTCCACAAATTAAATATTTTCCGTCCTGGTGGGATGTTAACTTTTTGCCAGCCGGAGTGATTTTAAAAGTTATAGAAAAAGATACGGATTATCTCCAATGCCGTTGCAAGGAGGGCAACGATGAGAAGAATTAGGCAAGGAAGTGGAATTTTTTAATTTCAACTGGATTTCTTTGAGGAAATTATTTCTTGGTGTTTTAACTACAGGCAGTCTTCCACTTACAATAGTTCATTTAGTAACTGTTCAAAGTTACAACAGCACTGAAAAAAGTGACATGACCATTTTTCACACTTACGGCCATTACAACATCCCCAGGGTCACGTGATTTACATTTAGATGCTTGACAATTGACTCATGTTGATGACGGTTGGGGACATGTGGTCACCTTTTGCGACCTTCTGACAAGCAAAGTCAATGGGGAGGCCAGATTCAGTTAACATTAGTGTTACTAATTTAAAAACTGCAGTGATTCCCTTAACAACTGTGGCAAAAAAGGTCGTAAAATGGGGCAAAACTCACTTAACAAATGTCTTACTAAGTAGCATGTTGGGCTCAAATGTGGTCGTAAGTCAAGGATTACCTGTATATCAAGCCGGTATGGATTTATAAAACAGTTTTTACGCATTTTCTGCCTCAGAAGAAGAAATTTAATGGAAGAAAATGCAAGAAAGGAAATGTAAAGAGATATTTAATGATACATTTGGAAAGAGCTACAGCAGTGGACACAAAGCTGGATTTAGAGAGATGCAAATTGCCAGCTTCCATTATATAACTTTTTTATTTTTTTGCAGTATTTCCTGCCCTTTTGATTTAGTCTTAGGCAGGGGAGAAAGGATTTGCAAGCAGGAAATAATGGGTCATTTTCTTCTTTTTTTGAAGCTGCTTTTCATGGTCACCTGTGCAGCTACAGAGCTGTGAATAACCACACACTATTTGTTTGAGTCTGTAATTCCTGTACACAGTGTACAAATATGTAGCTGGTTGTCAGACCGAAAACGAGAACCACTTCACTTATACTGCTTTAATAGGGCTTAGGGAAAGTACATAAAATATCAACTGAGCCATGACTTTAAACTCACTACAACTACCACCATAGGTATTATTGTGGTTCTTAACTGAGCGATAATCACAGAGGACACTGTGTTTATGCTTTTTTATCTACATTTTTATTTTATTCAAGACAAGGTTAAAATACAAAACTCAATACAGAAAGCAAAAAAAAGACAAAAACAAAAAACCAATCAAAGCGTTTAAAAACAAGAACAACAACACATAAACACATACAATCCACTCTGGTTGAATACTGATTAATATATTGCTCAGTGGTGGGTTGCCCCTGGTTCAGACCGGTTCTATAGAACTGGTAGTAAAATCAGAGGAAGGCTCCGTCCACCGACCCTGATGTCGTCAGAACACTTCTTTGCATGCGCAGAAGACTGCGCGCGAGAGCAAAGCAAGCAAGCGTGCGCAGCCCCATTGCAAACCGGTAGTAAAGGTAAGTAGAATCCACCCCTGACACTACTACAACATTAGTGTCCTACCCCACTCCTGGGAAACAGGCCCTCTCAAAAATCTGAAACTACTAAATCTAGTTGCAAATTATTGACCTGTCTTCTATAAATTATATTAGTAACAAAGTAGTTAACAAAAAGAAGAAGAGTAAAACAAAACAAGTTTGAAGTTTCAAAACTCTCTGTTAACAAACTTATTATAATCCACTCGTGGAAAATTTATCCCCAGCATCTTATCTATCCCAAGTCATACCAAAAGTTATAAATAGTATTTATGCCTTTTGAGCACCCATAGCATTTGGGAAAAATACCTGTGCAGAAAGAACCTCAGGGGAAAAAAAAAGAAATTTAGCATAGAAGATGTGTATTCAGCTGTGCGTTCATTTTAGCTGACTTTATACTTTAATTAGTCATTGCAACTGCAGAGCTGATGATAGGATCTTGAAGAGAAACGAGTACAAGTACATAAAATAGCCTGAATCTACAAGTTCTTGCATAATCCCACAGCCATGTCACACATGGATTGTTTGAATTGTTGAGCATCCTCAGGTAAGATCCCACCTGTATTCTGAAGTGGTACAGTCCAGAAAGCATTGAGCAGACTGTAAAACATTACCCAGGCCAGCTGCTACTGTTTCATTGCTGGGGGGAAAAGCTTTCAACAAAAATGTGATTTATGTCATTGTGATATTAATACAAGAGTTGCATCATGTATACCAATGCTCTTTGATGTGTCATCCAAAGCACCCACACTGGGCTTATGCTTAGGCTGCGCTGCCAAGGAGATATAAATTCTTTCTTCTGTACCCCAATATGTTTTGGGCTTAAATTAGGCCTTCAGGGCACAGCATTTGCGAATCTCAGCTTTGTTCAGCAGCAACAGGATTCTCAGTCTCTTGATTTTGTTTATAGTTATTGTACTGTTCTCCCTAGTTTCCTCTTGTGAGCCAGCATTGCTATTGGCAGTGATTGGGTTAAACATACTCAGTTGAGCCCAGTCTTTGTGATCAGAAGAGCCATGTCATTGTCTGCCTCCTCTCTTAGCATTACAGGGTTCCTGTTTTTGTTTTTCTCAAGAGACACCGGGAATTCCCCCATTAGTACCTTTGAGTTTGCTCCTTTTATTTGAGCAAACATGCTTGTGCATTTTAAAGGTAGACAAGCTGTAGAATCATCTGAAATACTTGCATTCTTCCTGGATTTCAATGGCTTCAATAAAGCCAGGGGTTTTTTAAAAAAAAAAGCTCTTTCAATAATCCTCCTTGCAAGGCTTGGATATGTGCTTCTGTAACAAACATCGTACTGTATTTCTTTCTTGGGATCATTTTTGCCCAACCTTTCAGCACAACAGGCAAGAACAAAATTAAAAACAAACTCATGCAAATCCACACAATTGACCTATAAGTGGAATCTTGTTCATTCAATGGGCCTTATCACCAAGATAGCAATCTCTTTCCAATTTAACCAGCCTCAGTGAGACAAATTCAAGGTATGCATGGATTTTATTCAGCTATAACATGGTGGTTTGTTTGTTTTTTTAATTTAGACAACATGATTTATAAATCATGTTCAAGTTTATATAAATCATGTCCTAGTTTGTAAATCGTGGTTTGTAGCTTCCTTTGCTGTTTTATTAAAGCATATTATGGATTGTGAACCAGTAGTAGGTTTCAAAACCCGTCGCTACCAGTTCACTCGTGGGCGTGCACACACATGCAATGCTTCTGCGCAGAAGCGGCCAGGCAGGTGGGCGGAGCCTCCTCCCACCACCACCGGTTCGCCCTATCTGGGGCAAACCGGTAGCAACCCACTACTGCTGTGAACCCAAGCATAGGGCTGTATCTCTTACCAATTTAGCTGGCCTCAGTGAGACAAACTCAAGGTATACATGTATTTTATTCAGCTGTAACATGGTTTGTTTGTTTTTAGTTTAGAACACTAGTTTATATGTCAAGTTCAAGTTTATATAAATCCATGTTCAAGTTTATATAAATCATGTTCTAGTTTATAAACCGTGTTTTGCAGCTTCCTTTGCTTTTTTATTAAAGCATACTATGGACTATCATTAAGTGTTGTACCTTATGATTCTTGATGAACGTCTCTTTTTCTTTACACTGAGAGCATATGCGCCAAGACAAATTCCTTGTGTGTCCAATCACACTTGGCCAATAAAATTCTATTCTATTCTATTTACAGTCTGTTTCTGCTGCTCCCCTCTTGGAGGAGGTTTTGAAGTATTTCTAGCAGGACTACCATATTCTGTAACAGCTTTGTTCCCTATGCCATCCATCTGGTAAACTCGCAGGATTCTTTTTTTTCACCATGTATATGTATACATTTAAACTAGACTGCGGTGTTTCTCTGTGTCATATATGTGTGTGCATATGTGGGTATATGCATAATGGTTATCTTTTGAGAGCTGAATTCAATGAGATTTCATTTTAATGTATGCTGATTAGTGTCCATTTAAAGTGACAATAAAGATTCGGTCCTGGTCCCGGTCCCGGTCCCGGTCCCGGTCCTTATTCTATTCTATTCTATTCTATTCTATTCTATTCTATTCTATTCTA
>WNWU01000031.1:5173399-5197315 GCA_012654045.1 Ptyas mucosa
TATTCTATTCTATTCTATTCTATTCTATTCTATTCTATTCTATTCTATTCTATTCTATTCTAATTCTATTCTAATTCTATTCTATTCTATTTGCACACTGTGAACCCAAGCAATAGGGCTGTATCTTGAGTTTTGCACATTAGTTTTGCAAGCCCCAAAAGCTAGAGCAAGCTTTTCACAACCTTGTGTCTTCTAGTTGCAATCTGATTACAATGCCATGAACTGATTGGGAATAATGGGAGCTGGAGTCTGAATATCTGGCGGATTTGTGGCAGAATGGAACAAAGCATTGCGCAATCAGTACAAAACCCTTCTAAAAACGAGACTAGACTTTAATCATGTTCTGCTCCCATTTTTTGGAAGCAGCTAAACTAAGGATGATGCGTTCCCGCAGTTTTGCTTTAGGATTTACACAGTTTCGGTAGAGGGAAAGCTGCGCTTTTTTTACTTGCCTTCTTCCTTCTCCCGGGAGCTGCAAAAGGGGGGCGTGACCGCCCTCGTGCGCGCGCGCTCTCCCCGGTTCCCTTGACAGAGGCGCCTCTGATTGGTTGGCGGGGGGGGGGGGGGGGGGGGGGGGGGGGGCGGGGGGAAGAAGGCCAGCCTCCAAAACCTCCAGCTGGACGTGCGCCTCCCTCTTCGCCCCGCCCCCTTTTACCTTCTGGGGGTTCCCGCCCCTCACCACTCGGAGACTGCCCGGAGATGAGGACCGGGAGACGAGAGCACGGATTGGCTGGCGCTCTTGCGACGTTTCTATTGGCCGGTCGGAAGGAGCGAGGGGGCGTGGTCGGAGCGCGGCGATTGGCCGCGGCGGAGGGGTGTGCGCGAGAGAGGGATGGAAGTGGCTGTTCCTGGGCTGGGGAAGCCAAGCGGCGCTGCTGGAAGGGGCGGGGGGAGGGGGCGGCGGCCGGAGGCGCTTCTGCTGGGGCTGCAGTCGCCGCTGCTGCTGCCGCCGTCGGGCTCCGAAGCCAGCCGGACGCTGAGCCTTCCACCGCTTCCCTCCTCTGCCCCCCGCTCGCCGGCTGCACCATGAACAGAAGCAGCGGCGCCACGTCTTGCCCTCCGACGGTCCCCGGCGACGGCCACAGCAGCGGGCACGGGCGCCGGGTCTGTAGCAACTGCCGGAAAGTCCTGAGGCAGGTGGGTTTGACTCTGCCTTCTCTCTCTCTCTCTCTGTCCCCGAAATGCCCGGGTGTGTGTGTGTTTCTGCTCCGCCTGCCTTCCCCGGCCGGTGCCCTTCTTCCGGAAGCGCAGGACGACAACATCCATCATCCGCGGCACTTGGCCGAGGATGACGGGTTATATGTAGTTCGGTTACCCCTGGGGGGTGTGCGGGGATACCCGGCCGAGGAAAGGGTGAGGGAAGGAGGCTGGGGCTGCTTTGCTTCGCTCCGGCCACACCTCCTCACAGAAGGCCTTTGAGAGGGAAGCCGGGCAGAAATCATCTTCTCTAAAAATAATAATAATAATAATCTGTTATTGTTTTCGGGTTGTTTTGTACCTTGGGAGGGTTTTGTAACGATTTTCTCAAAAATTTATAAATAGATGCACATAAACACACACAGGTACGTATGTACATACATGTACGGTATGTGTGTGTATATATGTAATTTTGTATATGTGTGTGTATATATATATATATGTACGTATATATGTATATACATATATATATACATGTATATACATATATATATATACATGCATATATATACACACACAGACACATATACATATGCATACACATATACATACAAACACACACACACACATAGATATAGATATACACATACATACCTGTATACATACCAGTATACATACATACATATATTTATACAAACACACATATATACATACATATATACACACACACACACACACCTCTGCTTCTCTGCTGCTTCATTCAGATATATATACACACAAATGTAGGAGAAATTATGTATATAGAGACGTGTATGTATTAGCTTGCTAAATTTGTTTTATTTTTTTATGGCAATAAATGTACACTCGCATTCGCTATATATCTTCTCGTGGTTCAGGGATATGAAAAAAAGGCACAGGCAATAAAAACACCTAATATTTTTGTGTCAAATTATGTGCCTGATTGCATGTTGTGTGAATACTGTTTGGCAATGTTGCATTCCCATTGTGCCTTTCCTGTATGTGGTGCTTGTGGTTTTGCCTTTTCCCAAAATATTTCCCAAAGAAATGTGTGTTTTTTTAAATTTTATATTAAGACCTCCCTTCTTTAGAGGAAAAGAGTTTGGGGTAATGCATAAGAAAAACAGCTTTGACTAAAACGGTGCATGATACTCGGGAACAAACATAGTTGGTAATCATGTTCATTAAAACCAGAAAATGAGTGGAGGAGATGTTCTTTTGATCACCTCTAAGTGATAACTTGATATCCAGCTAGAATATAGGGCTTACTGTAAGTAAATATGGATGTAGGAATTGAGTCTTTGTGAATGCTAGTAATCCTTGTGCTAGTAATAAAATACAAGTAATGCTAGTAATCTTTATACTGCAATAAAATACAAAAATAGATAATGGCTAAATAACTGTGAACACTGCAGTGCCTTCTGCACTTCCATCACAGAAAGATAAATGATATTTGTTGTGTCATAGATTCGAGTGCCAAAACAGCAGATTCATGATTTGCAGGTTTTTGAAATCATACTGTGATTCATTTAATATCTTAAAATCAGCCTTCACCAATCTGGTACCTTCCAGATGGACTACAGTTTCTATAATCACTTTATATGGGCTAAGATGGGGAAGACTGTATTAAAATTTATCCATACATATCTATATTTCATCCAGTATTATAAGCACCTATAAATCCCACTGATTTAAGTTGGAGACTAAACTGACGTGTGTTCAAATTTTAATAACTATAATGTTTGTATTGCTGCGTTTCTATTGTTTTTTTTATATACTATTGTTTTTTTTCCCTATTATTTCAACTCTGCCCTGTTGACCCTGAAGATTCAAGCTTGGAAAAATTCAGAACAAATACTGTGACAAAGTTCTTTTGTTTAGATTGTGTATTCCCCTTTCAAAGCTTTGACCTCTATATATATTGTCTCCTATATCAATTTCTCCCTACCATAATTGTGTGTGTGAAAATTTCACTGTATTTTTCTCATCTCAGCCTTCTTCATTATATAGTTACTGCTAATGAAAATGCTTTTAGACAATATTAAGATTTTGCATCTGATGAACTTTTAACAAAGGACACTAAAGGACTAATACAGTCTTCAAAATTTATTGTTCTTGTATTATCCATCACAGTAATAAATTCCTTCTGATGGAAGAATAAATTTGAAAAAGTGAGAAATGGCTGAGTAGTGGGGTTGGTACAATCGGACTGAGTGATTTGTGTATCTTCCAAATATTGTTTTCATCACAAGTCTTGGCGAAAATGGATATGTTTGTGCAGCTGATTGGTTATGCTCCATCAATGTTTTGTGAGATCTTTGTTATGTTGAAGTATACAATTAAAGGAACATCCATTACTCCCTGCATATCATTGGCTGGGCACATGCATTGCACTAGACCACAATGATGCAAACCTTATTATACTCTAACTTGTTGTCTGAACCAGGCATTACATCATATAGTATACGAATCCAGTTGTTTGTTCAGTAAACCATAGTTTAGCAGACTGTGGCTCAGTTGATGTATAAATATGTTTATTGTATTAATACAAAGTACTGGTGACTTTGTTTTTACTCTATCCAAATAATAAATGTACTATAATTATTGAGAAAATTGATGTGATTGCGAAGAGTCAGCACTATCCTGATGGCACATAATCAGTTTAATAAAAACTTCTACACTGTAATTGAAGAGAAATCCATGCATACTGTTCATATTAGTGTTTTTATGTAATAATAGAAATACAGATCTAAGACATATGCATATATTTGTCTTATCCAATTAATAAAAGTTGCCCTGAATTTAAATGGATCTATTATTTTAAATGTATGGAAGATATTAAAAATTATAAATGGTTAATATCTCAAGAGACATTTCCCACTTTTTTTCCAAAAGAAAAGGGTCAGTTTGTTGTTATTGTCCATATAGAATGGACAATACCTAACAACTTATTTAATTTGCATTTTGAAAATGTCAATCTGGTTTTAAAAGGGAGCTAAGCCACAATGTCATTGGTTTTCACTTAGCATGGTTGTATTATCCACGTCCCTAATGCCTTGGGGAAATCATGATTGTCAATATGTTGTGTGAATTAAGGCAGTTCAATAAATCTTGGTAAACAAAACCATGCCTAAGCACGGAAAGCTTCAAATTTTGGTGGATGGGTGATTGCAACTGGAATTTCAGGAATATGGCAGGCATTCTTCCAAAGTAACTGCTTCTGAGATGAGTTTTCTGCTCATAAAATGTCTGCTGTGTAAATCCCTAATTGAACAAACATCTTGCTACCACCTCACAGAAGTATCCATCTAGGCGGCTCCTAGTGTATGCAACATTTATGCTTTTCAAGCCAGGGGTCTGTGTACCTGCCTCAAATCCTAAGGAGATTTCTGGGGCCCATTTGGATTACAAAGGCATTTTTATAAATAAATAAAGTCATGATGGAGGTTGACATTTTGTTTTCGGTATGTCAGCTTTTTATTTTTGGTAAAGCAATTTCCCTAAGAAGGCAAGTTGGCGGGGGCCAAGGAAGTGGGGGGGGGGCAAGGAAGTGGGGGGGGGAAACACTTCGAATCATCATGTGCACCCATGTGCAAGTTCACTCAAACGAATGACGGGTTTGGATTGCATCCTTTTTGCGCGATAGAATACTGAGGAAAAGAGAACACGCTGTGCCCACCTTGAGATCCTGACAAGGTGGGACATAAATCAAATAAATAAACCAAACACAATTTAATTTGTTTACCAGGTGAAGCTCAGGTAAAAGTCCTTGCAACCGCCTCAACCCTGCATGCCATCAGTTGCAATAGCAGCTACTTTGTTACAGTAATTAGAAATATGGGTTATAGTAGACACAGGAGGAACTTTGGTTCTAATCTTTGTTCAGCAATGCAATTCACTGGTGATTCTTGGACCACCTGTCTCCTAATTAAGCTTATCTTCCACTTCTCTGTGGAAAACAGGCAGGCTGAGGGAAAAAAAATGTTAAGAACCATGGCTAGCTTGTAAACTGGCACAAAATTGAAACTCTCCAATTAAACTCCTACAAGGGACATTAACACAAGTAAGAATCTAAGCTAAGTAATGATTGAGCGCAAGGGGGGAAGGGGGAAGGGATAAGGAGGAGTACTTGACAGCGATGCTTGTTCCCAGCTCTGTTAAGTAAAGTCGAAAACAATATAAACAATAAACCAAACTCTGCTAATTTCTGCTTCCCATCCATCCACCCACCCCCCAAAACCCCAAACTTCTCACAGCCCATTCTTAACAATATTAACCTGGTCATCTACCGGTTAGCAATATTCCGATCAGTTTATCTCTTAGTACATGTGGCTAACTGAATGCATTAGCTGAGATGTTTTTTATTTGTCTAGTGCAAATGAATTAAAACTGCTGAGCTGTGCAAAAGCATCAACTTACAGCAAAAGTTGTTTGCCTTTGTTCAGCTCTCCCTCCCTCCCTCTCTCTCTCTCTCCCTCCCTCTCTCTCTCTCTCTCTCTCAGAGACAGAGGGGTGGGGAAAACCTCAAGTCTCACTTTGGCAACCTCTTTCTAATTATATCTTTGCACCATGATTTCTCTTGTAAATATGAAGAAACATGCAAGTCAGTGAGCTCAAATATTTGTGCTCTTTGTCCCAAAGCTGTTTTTCTTTTCTTCCTTCCTCTGTGAGGCCAAGTGCCAATCAAAGTTGTTTTTCAAGCCATGAAATTGTAGAATTCTCTCTTCCTTTCTCCCGAAGGGTTTGGCTCTGGAAAACAGGCATGGGAGTAGGGGATAAAACATTTTTTTTAAAAAAAAGCTGCACTGTAAGTGCTTTAGACTCATAAAAACTGTATCCTATGCTAACCAATGTCTATGTTTGCTACGTGTATTTACTTCTAGCTCTCCAGACACTCGTGAACTCTTGGATCATATTACACATCCCACTTGATCTTTTCCCCCTCACCCCTTTGCAACTTGTGTGAGAAATTTCATGAACTTGAGAAGCACAGAAATGTACAGCTGAATTCCAGTCTTGGCTGAGTTCTCCCTTCATTAGAGGTCTTCTCTGTCTTGGATAAGCTCCACCATGCAGACAATGGTACAGAAGTGTGAATCGGATAATCCCTGGTTCAGATTTTATTTTAAAAATCAATGTGCAGACCAGGGTAGGAAACATGAACTATTGCTGAACTCGAAATCCCTGCAATCTTTAAAAGTGGCTAATGCTTCCTGGGAGTTGTAGTTCATAAATATCTTAGTGTCACGATTTGCCTATTCCACTAGAGATGTTCTTCAACACTTCCGCATACCAGTATGATGTGGGAAAGACAGGTAGTCCTTGAATTACGACCACAATTGAGCCCAAAATTGCAGTTGATAAGAGAGATAATTGTTAAGTGAGTTGTTAAACCACAGTGGCGCAGTGGTTAGAGTGCAGTACTGCAGGCTACTTCTGCTGACTGTCGGCTGCCTGCAATTTGGCAGTTCGCATCTCACCAGGCTCAAGGTTGACTCAGCCTTCCATCCTTCCGAGGTGGGTAAAAGGAGGACCCAAATTATTGGAGCCAGTATGCTGACTCTATAAATCGCTTAGAGAGGGCGGTAAGCACTGTGAAGCTATCTATAAGTCTAAGTGCTATTGCTATTAAGTTAGTAACACTGTTAAATGAATCTGGTTTTCCCATTCGCTTTCTTTGTCAGAAGGTTGCAAAAAGTGATCACATGCCCCCAGGACACTGCAATCATCATAAACACAAGTCAGTTGCCAAGCATCTCAATTTTGATCACATGACCATGGGGATGCTGCAACATTCGTAAGTGTAAAAAATGGCCATAAGTCACTTTTTTCAGTGTCATTGTAACTTGGAACGGTCACTAAACAAACGGTTTTAAGTCGAAGACTACCTGTACAAAGCCAACTTATATAACAATAGTGAGCATGAAGCATTATATGAAAAATAAGTACCAGTACTGCCCTTATGTTTTGTTTTCTATACCTGGAAAAAAATTTCTGTATGGTACATAAATTCTCAATCAAGGAATTTGGCAGGGGGAGGGTGCACTGTAAAATTATAATAATGGTCTAGAGCAGGGGTTTCAAACTGGTGGCCTGCAGGCTAGATGCGTCGCGCACAGGCTGCACCCACCCCAGCTCCGTAAATGGGAAAAACGTCGTGAAACATCAGGTGACGGCAACATGACACAGCGAGTTTGACACCTGTGGTCTAGAGGAAACTCTTGATCCCAGAATCCTTTGTGGGAGCTTAGCTCTAAAAAAAAATGTGTTCAAACTGGCTTATAATGTGAATTGGATAATAAAGGTTGCTGCTTATGAAGGTAAAATTATCTGTATGTTTATTTGAGAGAAAGTCTTATATACTTTAATGAAGTTATTTAAAAAAAACCCTTAATTTGAGTTTGCTGGCATTTTTCTCAGGAGCATTTTAGAATTGGTTTGTCATTTTTTGCTCCAGATTTTTTTTTAATTCTTCAGGCTAGCTGATATTCCTGGAATTTCAGGTGACTGTCCACATGCTAACCACGACCAACCTGCTTAATTCCCAAGATTAAATGACTGCTTAAATCAGGCGAAATATATGGCCTTCCTAGCGTTACAGGTAGTCCTCAAAATTAAAATAGTTGGCAACTGGCTCATATTTATGATGGTTGCAGTGTCATGAGATCATCCTTTAAGAACTTCTCACAAGCAAAATCAATGGGGAAGCCAGATTCACTTAACAACCATGTTACTAACTTAACAACTGCAAACTCATTTACTTAACAACCGTGGCAAGAAAGGTTGTAAACGGGGGCAAACTCACTTAACAAATGTCTCACTTAGCAACAGAAATGTTGGGCTCAATTGTCATAAGTCAAGGAATAGCTATACTAACGTAAAAATTTTTTTGCAGCCAGCCACTATGGTTACTGATAAGAGCCGCGGTGGCGCAGTGGTTAGAGTGCTGTACTGCAGCTACTTCAGCTGACTGCTAGTTCAGCAGATCAACAGATCAAATCTCACCGGCTCAAGGTTGACTCAGCCTTCCATCCTTCCGAGGTGGGTAAAATGAGGACCCAGATTGTTGGGGGCAAGATGCTATTTAGTATACTATCGATTGTTGTAAGCCGCCCAGAGTCCTCGGAGAGTGGGTGGCATAGAAATATGATTAATAATAAAAAATAATAAATAAAAAATAAAATTATAATAGGGAGGACTAGATTTTCCATTGTGGGCTAAATATACTTGAATAAAACTATGTTATTAATAAGGTTTATAGTTACATTAACTTCGCAGCTTTGAGCTAGCTGTTACCCTCTTTCACTTTTATCACAAAGGGAATTTCAGAAATCATACTATCCTTGCCAAGATTATTTTGTGTTTAAGGGCAGCTGGACTGCATCCATAGCTTATCAGAGCCAAAGGTTACCAGTTCAATCTTGGTAATCTTTTAAAAACATAGTATATGTAAAAAAGTGTACATCAATTAGAGATAGTATCAATCCCTACAATAGACATTGGTAAGCTGCCCTGTTTTCCAGCTAAACTGTACCTTGTGTACATTACATGTTAGTGTTTGTTTGCCTTTACTTCTTTTTTAAAAAAATTACTGGTATTAGATATTTTTTAAACAAGCAAACAACAAATAAGAGATTTTAAAATTTGAAATGTTTATTGGAATTATTTTTTCGTGCCTTCCATTAACAAGGAAGATATAGCAAGAAAAAAAAATGTAAAGAATCATTATTCCCAGTTTTGGAAAGTATAATGGTAAATATTCTAAGAAGGAAAAAGCTAAAACTGCCATGGTTTTGAATAAACTGCTATAGGAAAAATAAATATTTTGCCAAGGCTGAACCTTCTTATAGCCAGTCTTCTAATAATAAAAAATTGAAGGCAAGATATTAAACGGTAGACATAAATTATATCTTTATATGGCCTAATAAAAAGCTTGAAAGAATGGAGTGGCAGTACCAATTTATAAATATTAGATAACTGCTTAACTTGGACCACATCTGGATGAAATCTCTTTAGGGCTAGATTGCTCCTGTTGAGGGAGCAGGATTCCCACATGGTTTACACAAATAATTTTGTACATAGAAATTTTACCAGTTAAGAGACAGTAACTCCAATAAATCCAAGACCTAATAAATAAGGCAAAGATGAAATCTTTTGAGACTCTTTCTTTGGATTATCATAATCACCTCACTAGTTTCAGTATCTTCAAATAAACAGCATAGTTCTAAGTGAGATACGAAGATATTAGTAGACATAGACCTGAGGTTATGTTTGTTTAACATACTAATACGTCTCTCGTTCTGGAAACATTTATGGGGCTGTCAGTATCTAACTCTGCCAACAGTTTCCAATTTTAGCAGCAACAGTAGAACCTATCAGGACATTCTGCAAAGAAGAGGTTTTTTTTCTAAATTATTGGAAGCCAGAGCAGATAGTTGACTCTGAATGATCTCAAAAATGGTTTAGAGTTGGACATATTTAGCATTTAATAGAAGACCACCAAAAAGTAACAAGGCAGTGGTGGGGTAGATTAGAAAGTCATAAAATCATCCTGGGTGAAGGCAATGGCAAACCTCCTCAGCATTGTTGCCATAAAAGTTATATGGACAATATCCATAAACTTACAAGAAATTGAGCTCATCTCAAAGAAAAATGTATCTATACAGCTGTTTCTTCTACTGTTCTCTTAACAGAAGCCGTATCATCCACATCCACACAAATGGGGATTCATGCTAAATGGCTAGAGAGTTACTATTGTAGGTTTTACCTGTCACGCATTTCCAGTTGTCTTGCTTGTTGACTTTGAAAAAGTTGCTCCTTTCTTTGGTTGCCATTTGTAAAGTAGTAGTAATAGCGTCCTGCCTCACAGGGTTATTGTGAGCATTTTAAAAAATTATACCTGGGTTTAGCGCTTTAAGGATAAAGCGGGCCCTAAATCTTAATTAGTGAACAGGGTTTATTGCTTTGTAAAATAGGTTATGAAGACATCAGGCAACACTCATTCTAATAAGGTAATGTTTGGCTCCTGCCTGACATTAACTTAATTGTATTAAATATATTTTTGGCCAATGGGATTTGTATATCACCCAGTTGGTATATCATCAGTGCCATATGTCTATTTAGTCATGTCAATATTTGGAATGACCTCGTGTATAGTTTTAGTAGTCATTGGTTTCCCATTTGGACGCGACTTGTAGATCAGGGGTGTCAAACTCGTGACCCGCAGGTGGGATGCGTCACTTGCTGGCCCCGTCCCCACCCGGTTTAGCGAAGGGGGGGGGGAATGTCCCGATACGTCACATGATACCACTGTGACGATGCAAGTTTGACACCCCTGTTGCAGATTAATGCTGTGCATAAAAATTTGGAAATACTACAATTGCAGGCTAGATAGAAGAGTGAAGTATGTAGGTAGTAACATTAGATTCTGGATTTAATGATCTCAGATGGGTTCAACTCCAGTAAGCCAAACTTACTGTTTTTGGACAGGACTTTGGTTCTTCCCTAAAGTTTCTGCATTGTAGCACCACTGTGTGTTTGTAATTGATAACAGTCGCATAAGATAAATCTGGTACAAATTATTCATAGCTATGCTGAATTGCCAGCTTGATTTCTATGGTTCTCATATTCAGTTTATCTAAAATTCTACCAAGCTACAGAAGCAAATTAGCTTATATATTACTTAATTTTTGCATGGTGTATGGAAGCTGTATCTAGTCTTGTGAGTCTAATCAATATACTCACTAGAGTACAGATGTGTTTTCTGACACTAATTTCTCACATCCATACTTTATATATATATTTTGCTGGAAAGTGTTAGGTATGTATCTTAAATGTGATATTTTCGATTTTCACCTTCCAAAGCAGACTGAGAAAAAGCAATGAATAGATGTTTTGTCTAACTTTGTCACCCCTGGGAAAGTTGAGCTGTTTCTACTGTAATCTTGTCACTCTGGGCCAAGGGTAAACCAGTGTTTGCTGACAGTGTGAGCTAGTGATTATTATTGTGTCACTTTCCCCTGTTTTTTTCCCAACAATCCAGAATCTTTCAGTCCTTGCAGGCCACTGAATCGTATCTTTTTTAGCAGAATTCTCCAATAAGAAGCTTTATAGAAGCAAGAAGACATGTTCTCTTCAGTTTCTGTAGAAAACTGCTAACCTTTTACAGTATTGACCAACAGTGGCAAGTGAATGCCAGAAATGCAGTTTAACGAAGTTAAATTGTTATTGCCAAGAACCAGGCAATTGGAAAAAAAATTAATGGATATAATGGAAGAGACATGTGTTGGCATTCTTTTATTTTTCAAGAGGCCTTTTGAGTGGTTGATCAAGGAAGATAAGAAATTCCATCATGTTTAACTGATTAAATGGCGGTTAAGAGAAGGCTGTGGTTTTGATGGGGATTTTAAGAATGCTGCCAAATATTTTACTTTGTAGACTTCATATCTGACTTGAAGGAGTCACGATGTATTTCGTTATAGGAATGTTCTTAGTACAGATCTCTAAAAGAAGCTCAAATGTTTCACCACTAATTTGCTGCTTGTTTTCATTTTACAGTAGTTCTGCCGAAACATTTTGACAGCTGTAACTAGAAAATTAATTGTGAAAGTTGCTGGAATTATTTTTTTAAAAGAAGTATTAAATTAGATTAACCCTTGTTTAATTCAGCATATAGATGAAAGTGAAATTCTAAGAAAACAATAAATAAAAAAGTAGTCAGTGGTTCGGATGAAATCTCTCTCTATATACAGAGGGTGGGTGTTCTAGAGTTTACCAGTCTCGATTTTCCTCAGTGTTTCTGCAGTCATGGGAAGACTACAGTAGTGGCCAAAATTGTGGAAGCCTTTTGGGGAAAGTGTATTTTCTAAAACTAGCTAATAACACCACTTTTTTTTGGAATAGTACCATAAAATTATATATCAATGGAAAGATAATTTAATCAAGAATGTAATGCAATAGCTTTTAGGAAGGATTTGCTATTAGAATAGCAGCTACAGTATAAAGAAGAAAAGTGAAACATATAGAAAAAATGAGATATACAAAAATTATCACCATGTCAGTTGGGTAACCTTTAGCATGAATTAAGCCTTACAACATCTTCCCATGGAGTGAACCAAGTCGTTTAGTTCTGCAGCTGTTATAATGTGAAACCAAGATTGAATGATTGCTTCTATTAACTGGGTTTTATTGCTGGGTCGCTTCTGATTAACAAGTTTCTTTAGTTGGCTCCATAGATTTTTCAATTGGGTTAAAATCTGGGCTATTCCCAGAGTATTCCAGCAGTGGAATATGATTATCTTGAAACTCAAAAAAAAAAAAAGTGGTGTTATTAGCCATCAAACCACAAAAATACACTTTTCCCAAAAGGTTTCCACAATTTTGGCCACTACTGTATATGCCCCACTAAGTCAGATGACTCTCCTGGTTCCGTTTATACATACATAATGAAGGGAAGCTTGAAATTCAGAAATTCTTCTACTGGTCAGCCGCTGCTATTGTTAATAAAATTTTCATAGCTTTTAACTGGAATCTGCTACTTTTAATTGTGTTACTTGTTTCCTATTCCTTCAATTTGTTGTTAGATATTAAGATGTTAGATATTGAAACAGCTGACAATGGAAAACATTAGTGATTACATTAAAGGAATATAAGGGAATACTAGGAATTATATTTGTGAGATTTTAAATTTAAGGGGTTTAATATAGAGATAAAGGGAAAAATTGAATTTGGTTAAGATTAGAGGTTAGGATGAAGGGTAATATTGTTTTTTTTAAAAAAATAGAATAAATATTATGGCAAAAAGGGAATATATAAATTTTAAATTTAGTTGAAATGACTAAAAACTGTTTAAATTTGTGAACCACCAAATACTCTGTTCAGAAAAAATACATTGTGTGTTTGTTTGTTTGTTTGTCTGTGTAAAAAATAAAAAAAACTTTAAAATAAATAAATACGAGCCAGTTGCCAAGCATCTGAATCTTGATCATGTGAACCATGTGGATGTTTCAATGCTCATAAGTGCGAAAAATGGTTGTAAGTCACTTTTTTCAGTGCCATTGTAACTTCAAACAGTCACTAAACGAACCAGAAGTTACCTGTACCTCTGGACAAAGAGCATCTGTCTTTGGAGTATGCCTCTCATCCCACATATATTTGAGAAATATAACTTGTTATAACCATCCTATGTATCCTCCCAAAGTGCTTACATTATTTGCTTGGATATGCTGGTTTCACTACCCTCTGGCAAAGGGAGATGGAATTCCCCATAAATTTGCCACATATAGCATCGGATTTTTCTAGATTTCGGTATGAAATAAAACAGAGAGAAGGGAGTTGCCATGGAAAAACTGTGTAAAAATCAATGAGCGCATGTGCAAATGTGTGCCAATTTTCTGTTAAATAATAACTGAAGTTAATGCTAAACATAAATATGAACGCATTCGCTGTAGAGTCTCTAAAATGAATCAGTGCAGCCTAACATGTAGATTACCCAATACGTGTTTTTTTAATTTCTATATTTTCTGAGCTAGTTAATGTTAACTAGTTGTAAGACTATATCAAATTATTTAACAGGCATTTCATACTTTTTAAACAATAAGTATACACAGTATACAGTGTCGCAAAGATGCAAGAAATTAAAAAATGAAAAAAAGGGTACAACGCAAATAATATGTCCTCATAAACATTTTCAGTGGTGACAATGGCTCCATTGTTTAGAAAAGAGATGATGAATATTTCTTCCCATGTTAGTTTCAAGCAATGCAAAATTAGTTATATTAGGGTTTTTTTTAAAAAAAACACTACAGTAATTTTTAATCATGATTTAAATTACCTTGCTTTAAATCAATCAGCCTTAGAAGAGAGGAGGTTCAGCACAAATTTCACGTTGCTTCTCTGCTGAAAAACCATTTGCGCTTTTTTTTATTAATTGAAATGAGCATTTATATTTATATATTTATTTATATTTTATTAGATTTATATACCGCCCTTCTCCCCGAGGGGACTCAGGGCGGTGAACAGCCATAAATAAAAAACATATATACAAAATTTAAAAGCCAAATAAAACCGAATTAAATATTGGCCCCAGTATTTAAAATCCCAAATTTAAAATATTAAAACCCCAAATTAAAATATTTACAATTTAAAATTTCTAAATTATTTTACAAAAGAAGGGGAAAAGGGAAGAATTAGGCCAGGCCCGCCTGGTGGAACAGGAAAGTTTTTAACTCACGGCAGAACGCACGAAGATCCAGGATCCTCCGTAACTCTGGGGGGAGCTCGTTCCAGATAGTGAGTGCCCCCACAGAGAAGGCTCTCCCCCTGGGTGCCGCCAGCTGACATTGTTTGGCCGACGGCACCCGGAGGAGCCCCTCTCTGTGGGAACGTACCGGTCGGTGGGAGGCTATTGGTGGTAGTAGGCGATCCCGTAAGTACCCGGGTCCTAAGCCATGGAGCGCTTTAAAGGTGGTAACCAACACCTTGAAGCGCACCCGGAAGACCACCGGGAGCCAGTGCAGCTCGCGCAGGAGAGGAGTAACATGGGAGCGCCACGTCGCTCCCATCACCAGCCGCGCGGCCGCACTCTGCATCAGTTGGAGCCTCCGGGTGCTCCTCAAGGGGAGCCCCATGTAGAGAGCATTACAATAGTCCAGGCAAGAGGTGACGAGGGCGTGAGTGACCGTGTGTAACGAGTCCCGATCCAGAAAGGGACGCAACTGGCGAATCAGGCGAACCTGATGAAAAATCCTCCCGGTCACAGCCGTCAAATGCTCCTCTAAAGACAGCCGTGAATCCAGGAGGACGCCCAAGTTGCGCGCCCTCTCTGCCGGGGCCAATGATTCACCCCCGATAGTCAGCGATGGTACCAGCTGACTATATCGGGACGTCGGGAACCACAGCCACTCGGTCTTGGATTTAAAGTTTGTTGCACATGTCTTCATATTATGCAGTCAGTATTAGCTGCGATCACTCATAATCCAGTGGTGGGATTCAGCCGGTTCAGGTGAATCGGTTGTTAAATTGCTGGCTGGCCCCTCCCCTCCCCTTCCAGGAGTCCCCACGCGCCCTGTTTTGGCTCCCAGGTAAGTGCAGGGAGGCCTGCTAGGCCCAAAATGGGATGCCGGGGGGGGATGCAGCACAGCCCCCCACGTGGCCCGTTTTTGCTACCAGGAAGCTGCAGGGAGGCCTGCTAGATTAGTTTGGAAACCCCCATCTCCAGGGGGAGAACCCATAATTTGTCTTTTGCTGACCATGCTCCAAGGCTTCCAAGGAGGACAAGTCCTGAGAGCTACTTAAGGGGGACGGATATGCACGTTTTTATGCTTTATTCAATCCTCTTCTTTCTTCAATAATCCCTCACTTCATAAATTTCTGAGCAGTTCAAGCAAAACTTCCGTTGTGATGTGGAGGAAGAATGCAGTGTGCTTCCTTCTCAAAATGGTGTATGCAATCCACCTTCCCTTCAGCTCTCAGAGATACAGATGTTATGATATAACCCCCTTCTAGCTCCCTACTCTCTTGGAGGTGGGGAGAATTTTTCTGTTTTTACACAAAGTGTATCCTATGTGGAATTTCTAGTTACTCTGATCACCAGGAGGCACTGCATGACAGATTTTATCCTTTGTTGCAGCTCTCTAGGTGAGGTGGCCAGATCTTATTCTATGGGGTTCAAATCTTCTCCCAGAAATTAAAAAGAGATTTTTTTTAATGTTTCATGAAAAACAGACAAGTGGCAGCACATCATAAAACCAAGGATCCTGTTTAGTGATATAAAAATAGCAGTTTGCTGTTGTTAGCTGCAACTATGGTGTTGTCTCTGTGTGCGTGTGTTAATTATTTGAAGTCATGAACTATGTGCAACCCAACAAATATTAAGAGAGTAATAATATCACTGCACCTCTGTCTTGGACAATCCCTTCATACATTATTCTTACTTTTCTTCTTTGCAATTTTTTTAAAAAAACTTGCATATCATAATACCAAAGGGTTTATGCAGCCTTTATATGATTCTACATCCACTGTTATTGTATTAACCTTTGCTGTCACTAATGTTATCCACTTCATTAGGTTCAAAAGAAAAATATCCATGTTGACACAGTTAGGCAACATAAATCAGGATTTGTTGAGATGCCAAGAATCATATAGACATATAAACATGCTAGATTTAGGCACATTCCTTAATAGGTTAACTTTTGCTAGCTGAAGTAGGCCTGGTAATATACCCTCTCTGATTCTGAAGACAGTTGACTGCTGTTGTATAGTTGAAGCTTCTTTATATACCCGTGATGGCGAACCTATGGCACATGTGCCACAAGTGGCATGCGTAGCCATATCAGTGACATGCCAGTTCAGCTCTGGCGCGCATGTGCGCGCCGGCCAACTGATTTTCAGGCCTTCTGGGCCTACCAGAAATAGGGAAACAGGCTGTTTCCTGCCTCCGGAGGGCCTAGGGGGATGGGGAAGGCCCGTTTTTCTTTCTCACCTGGCTCCAGATCCTCTCTATGCATCTGGGGAGAGCGAAAACAGCCTTCCCCACCCCCACAGAGGCCCTCCGGAGGCCTGAAAAGCCCATTTCCCAACTCCTGGTTGGACAGGAAGTGATGTTTTTTGCTGTTCCCCAGCTTCCAGAAACTCCTAGAGAGGCTCTGGAGGCTGGGGACACCAAAAAACATCACTTCCTGTCCAACCGGGAGTTAGGAAATAGGCCGTTTCAGGCCTCCAGAGGGCCTCCGAGGGGGTGGGGAAGGCTGTTTTCGCCCTCCCCGGATGCATAGAGAGGATCTGGAGCCAGGTGAGAAAGAAAAACGGGCCTACTGGGCCATCATGTGCCAGGAGTGGGGGGGAGGGGGGGGTTGCACGCGCATGCGCAGGGCGGAGTGCATAGAATTATGGGTGTGGCCGCGCGCCTAAACCTCTTCCCCCCCTCCTGGCACGTGATGGAAAAAATACAATACACAGAATAGCCTATTTTGTCTGATGAAGATAGACTTGAATTAATTCAAGTTACGATCCCTTTAAAAATTCCAAAACAGGATTAAGTCATTTTATCAATTGCTCAATCATCCTTACATTAGTTGATATATGTTTTTGATTCCCTCGGTGTTTGCACTATTTTTCTAATCTAACCTAAGAGTTTGTTGGGTGCTTTCCAATTTTTTAAGTTCGTTACACAAGAGCTAATATCATCACGAACCATCCATACGCCTTACTGGACCAACAGTTTTCCTTCCAAATATTATATGAAAATAATAGTGCGTCTCGAATCCTTAAGAAATCGCTTGGAAGATGAAACTAGGGATCGCTTTACATCAGGGGCGTCAAACTCGATTTCATTGAGGGCCACATCAGGGTTGTGTTCAGTGGTGGGATTCAAGTAATTTAACAACTGGTTGTCTGCCCTAATGATTTCTTCCAACAACCAGTTTGCCAAACTGCTCAGAAAGTTAACAACCGGTTCTCCTGAAGTGGTGCGAACTGGCTGAATCCCAAAACTGGTTGTGTTTGACCTTGGTGGCCAGGGTGGGCGTGGTCAGGATGGGCATGGACAGCTTGACATCACTTGTCTCACGGTCACCTGTGGCGGCCTGAGTGCTCTGCCAGCGAAAACGGGCTCCTAAGCTCTTTTTTTTGGCTGCACCAGCTCTCTGCAACCCTCTGCAAGCGAAAACAGAGCTTGGGAGGGCCGCGAGATCCATTTTTGCTGGCAGAGGCGGGCTGGTCCTTTGCTGTTTCCAGGGTGGCCCCAGGGGCCAGATCCAGCCCCCAGGCCTTGAGTTTGACACCCCTGCTTTACATATTAGCACAAGGAACACTTAGTTGTTAGCGGGGAGTTCATTTCAGCATGAATTTAGAATATACCCCATTGTGCAGTTTCAAACCGTCTGGCCCCTTCGTTTTAAAGGATGGTGGCCGTTTTGAGATGTGCCATTTTGTTTTGATACAAAGCATATGCCTTTCTAGTTGCAAGGCAGACACAGTCCTTTCTTTATCCAAACAAGCTGGGGGTGGGTGGGGAGAGGGATTGGGCTCTAACTTCTGCTTCTAATTCCCACTGGGGATAAGAGTAAACAAGTAAAGGGACGCTGTTATTCTACTTGCTGAGCTGAAAATCTGGCTCCGAATGGGTGGGTCAACATACTTTGTCTGGAAGGCTGCCAGGTTCACAGTCAGTTCTCATATCTTCCTTCTCTTGCTTGTAAAACTGGGAAGTCGGGCAGTTTTTGCTTTTTTAAAATATTTTCTGACCTTCCTAATACTGAAATACAGGGACGTGGTAGCTCAGTGGCTAAGACGCTGAGCTTGTCGATCGAAAGGTTGGCAGTTCAGTGGTTCGAATCCCTAGTGCCACATAATGGGGTGAGCTCCCATTACTTGTCCCAGCTTCTGCCAACTTAGCAGTTCGAAAACACGTAAAAATGCAAGTAGAAAAATAGGGACCACCTTTGGGGGAAGGTAACAGCGTTCCGTGCGCCTTTGGCATTTAGTCATGCCGGCCACATGAATACGGAGACGTCTTCGGACAAGCACTGGCTCTTCGGCTTTGAAATGGACATGAGCACCGCCCCCTAGAGTTGGGAACGACTAGCAAATATGTGCAAGGGGAAGCTTTACCTTTTAATACTGAAATATTATCTATGCAACATCCTTCACCTTGGGTTCTGGCTGAGCTGAATACTAGGTAGTCCTCAACTTACAAAAATTCATTTAGTGACCGTTCAAAGTTGCAACAGCCCTGTAAAAAGTGTCTTATGGCCATTTTTCACACTTACAACCATTGCAGCCTCCCCATGGTCAAAATTCAGACGCTTGGCAACTGGCTCATACCTAGCTGCATTTGTTCCAGGGTTCCTGGCTGCATTTGTTCCAGGGTTATGTTTACACCTTTTGTAACCTCCTGACCAGCAAAATCAATGCGGAAGGCAGATTCACTTAACAACCATGATACTAACTTAACAACTGCAGTGATTCACTTAACAACTGTGGCAAGAAAGGTTGTAAAATGGGGCAAAATTTACTTAACAAATGTTTCACTTAGCAACAGAAATACTGAGCTCAATTATGGTCGTAAGGTGAGGGCTACCTGTAATGCATACCCTCTTGTAGATCTACTGTGAGTTCCAATTGTCTGGTGTTTTAAAGTTTGATAACTATAACTGCTTATACTTGAACCTTGGTTAGGTGCAATTTAAGAGTTCAGTAATTGCATTCATAAAAATAAATTATAAATACAATCTCAAAGGCCACACAGGAGATGGTGGTGGAGGGGGAAGAATTCTTCATTACCATTAAACAATATAACTAAATGTCTAGGGGCTTAAAAGTACTGGAGTTCAGACTATTCATTCAGAGATTTGCACATCATGTGGTTATCTGGCTTTAGCTTGGTATACAATGGAAACCAAGATATTTGTGTTTTACGGTTAATCGAACTAGGACTTAGTGCCATCTCTGAACCCAGCTTGGCTCATTGTCCTGACCTTGTGATTATAATGAATCAGCTCTCCAGCATTGATTTAAACAAGCACAGGCAATTCTTCCTGAACTCTGAGATTAACATATGAATATTCATCCATGCATGTAATGCTGGATGAAATAAAGTGTTTTACTTAGGATTTGGTGTCCCCAAACCTCAAGTTTATTATTCTAAACTTCTTCCAAAAGCCCAGGACAAATAATAATAATTTTAGACTGAAGCAGACTCTTCATTCTTGGTACAGCTAGTTAGAATAACCTGGCAGTTTTGTGTCCTTGCTAGTCTCCTATTTATGCTGTAAATTGCTGTCTTGAAATTACAGATCCATTGTCTTAATTCAACCCATTCTACCAAAGGTTGAAAACTGTCTGCTTTAATTGTATTGTTTGTATAGTTGTTTTGTGTTTCCATGGAGATGAGTGCTGCTTTGCTATTTTATGTCTTACCTATCCTAGATCTTTCAAGCCCAGATGTTTATCCTAAGTTTTTTAATATCCCTGAAAACTATTGGGAATTCAGTGATCTTCCTGGAGAGGATGCATTAGTTAGAAGAAGCATGCATTATTTACACGTATTTTGAGCACTCGCAAATGCATAAATATTGAGAAATAGGAAGTGTGTGTGTTTAAATCAAAACAAGAACAGTCATGTAAATGAACATGAAAAAGAAATTAGATGCCTGAAGTAAGATGAAGGAAGTATTTTTCCACGCAATCTGCTGAGGACCAAAGTAAGACATTCTTGAGAAGACAAGCATGACGGTGTCTTATTCCCAATGGATATTTTTTTAAAAAAAGCATATAGGCAGATACCCTAGTAACAGGCAAGCATCTTCATTCATGCCCAAGGAAAATAGAGTAGTTCAAGAAGTGTTGGCCAAACCAACCCTCAATATCTTAGTCCTTCTGATGCCTTGCTGTCACTTTTGGTTTGCTGCCCATTCAGACAAATGGTGCAGTGCAATATGCAATAGTGCTCATTACAATGCATGTATTTTGGGCAAAACAACACATGCAGGGTAGTTGTTTTGAATGCATGCTATGAAATGTCTGCCTCCTTGTCTGTCTGTTTATTGAATTAGTCTGCTTTCTCAACAGTTGGTGTCTATTATTAGTCGTGAGGAAGTGAGTTAACGAAGCGCAATTCAGCAACAAACCAGCATTGCTAATCATATAGGCATCATTAGCTTGTGATGAACTGGGATTTAACAGGGGTTCTCTGAATGAAATATCATCTACTTGTGGCTTCTGTCTCATCCTGACTGGGTTGGCCTAAAACTTGCCCTTGTCTTGCTTTGAAAGGCATTATAGGTCTGTCATTAATAATAATGCTGTGCTATAAAAAGAAATAGCTGGGTGTTTAAGAGGTCCTTCTGATACGTTGGCTTTCAGTCTGTTGAGAGGCATAATTATGTGCTTACGGGATCTATAAAGGACTAAAGGGAGGAAATAAAACTAGGGTCACTTGAGGCTGGACACGCAAAGGTGGTGAAAAGCATTGGCAACAAGGCCTGCAAACCCTTGGAACACCATTTGGAATCCATCCTTCCATGATGTATTAGTCACTGGGCAGCGCCAACTCTAAAGCAGCCAGCAAGGTATACAACAGACAAAATATTGGCAGTGACCCTCTATAAAACCAGGGTAGTTTCAAAGCTGGAAATTACGGTATAGCATCCAGTGATTCTGTGGATTAGCAACTCTTATCTTCCTCTACTTCACTGAGAGCGTAATGGAAGGAGATAGGATAGTTTGATGGAGGAGGGAGGCAGTGAACTCTGAGAGAAAAGCAAGGGAGGTGTGGAATGATCCAACATTGCACAGACATCCATCTAAGCCAGTCTACAAAGAACCAGTGGTGGGATTCAGCCGGTTCGGGCTGGTTCAGGCTAACCGGTAGTTAAATTGCTGGCTAGCCCCTCCCCTCCCCACCCCTCCTCTTCCAGGAGTCCCCATGCGCCAGTGCTGTCCAAAGACATTTCTGTGGTCATGTGACTCAACGCCGATGGCTCACGGAATGTGTTACCTTCCCACCAAAGGTGGTCCCTATTTTTCTCCTTGCATTTTTTACGTGCTTTCGAACTGCTAGGTTGGCAGAAGCTGGGACAAGTAACGGGAGCTCACCCCGTTACGCGGCACTAGGGATTCGAACCGCTGAACTGCCGACCTTTCGATCGACAAGCTCAGCGTCTTACCCACTGAGCCACCGCGTCCCATACAAGCCAATAGCAGGCCTTATTTTTTAGTGACGAGGAAGAGTCACAGACCCAGGAGACTATAGACTAGACCAAGCAGTCCCATGAAGCAGCAACACAGGGAGCCAAGACTGTATCTGCATCTCCCATCGCCCAAAGTTTGGTGATATAGACTTGTGGCCACCTCACAGAATCTGAACAAAAGCCAGATGACTTAAGGGCTGGCACAAGCTAGCTAAAGCATCAGAGTTTCAGTATAGAGTATAGAGTAACAGTATAGAGTCCACGTATAATGTACAATCAGATTCTTGGCTTCTGGAGTAGTAGCATGGCAAGGGCTGTGTCTCAAAGTAACTTGAGACCCTGGCAACAAAGTCCTTCTCAAGTCTTTCTCTAGAACTCTTTGAATGTTGCGGGGGGGGGGGGGTATTGGATTTTGTATTTTTTTATGGTTTTGGCATTTTTATTCTTGTAAGCTACTTGGAGTCACCGTGAGTGAGTTTGGCATTTCTAAATTTCTTTAATAAGTAAATAAACATAACATTGGTGAGCTAACAAACTCAGGGCAACTAGAAAGCAAGAATGACATGTGGGGGTGGGGGTGTGTGGGGCTGGAATAGAACCCTTGTCTTCAGCCTTGAAGGAGAAAAAACAGGTACAGTTGTTCTTTTGTTCCAGGGATTATAACATTTGGGAGGCCAGAACTTTGCCAAAAATGCACTCATGCCCTTGAAGTAGATTCTGCACTTGAAGTTGGTTCAGAGCATAGCAGCTGGATTGAGTGCTTCCTTTGCTGCTAATTATCTTTTTGTCTGAAGCCAAGGTATGGAATTTGGTCTTTAAAGCTTCCGTGTGAAAGGCTGGCTTCTCTCCAAGTGATCTGTCTGTGGTTTTAAAACTCTGATCTCAAACAAATTGTCCCTGCCCCAATAGTAGGCACTGCTAGAACACCCTTGTATAGAAGTAAGACGTTACCTTCTAGCCATGGAAGAAATAAAGCTTATATAAGGGCGAGATCTAGAGCAGTGATGGCTAACCTTTTCCGGACCGACTGCCCAAAGCGTGCACGAACCCCCAATGCGGCAGAGCTGAACTGGGGCAACAGCTCGCATACCCACAGAGAGGGCGCTGCGTGCTACGTCTGACACACGTGCCATAGGTTCGCCATTACGAATCCAAAGCATTGCCATCTGGTCTTCACCTGTACTTCGATTCTCATTGTTTCATGTAAGAAATTCCTGGTGTACTCGGTTTCCTCTCTGACATTGTTGTTCCTCTCTTCCTACTTCAGCCTCTCAAAGCTGGCATCATCAATGCTCAACTGTTCCTTGGCTTCAAAGGTAGCTGTCTGTCAGTCTGTCTAGATTTAGGCACCATTCAAGCCAGCATTTAAATGCTGAGTTTAGGTGCAGATATTTTATTTTTTGCGTGCTTGCTCACACACAGACACACACATACACACACAGAGAGCTCTCATTTGTAGCACAACTCAATCATCATTCCTCCTTTCATTGCTCTCTCACTATATCACTTTATTTATTTATTTATTAGTTCAATTTATATGCTGCCCTCCTCCGGAGACTCAGGGCAGCTTACAATGCACTTATAGCAATTGCCTTCATTCTTTTGTATATACCTGCGTATTAGGGCTTTTGCCCCCCCCCCCCATAAGCGGTGTTTCTACAAAGTCAGCTTATTGCCCCCGCAACCCGGGTCCTCAATTTACCTACCTCGGAAGGATGGAAGGCTGAGTCAACCTTGAGCCTGGTGAGATTTGAACTCGCACTAATTGCAGGCAGCTGGCAGCTAAGTGCTACATAACAGCACTTAGTCCGCTGCACCACCAAGGCTCATTCACTCACTTGAAGAAAGTTGTATCTTCTCTCCATGCTTCTTATTTTTATCTTCTGGAAAAAAAATGGAACTTCATGAAGTAAGATGGCTATTTAGCGCATCAAGTTTTAGAAGTTTTGCATGTGAATCTAGATGGGGCTAGGGGTGCGGATAACGTGAAGAAAAATGCCGGTTTAGAAATAAATGACTGCCATTCAAATATAAGTATGGAAAAATCTATAAAGGGGAAGTCTGTGAATGG
>WNWU01000031.1:5197415-5210168 GCA_012654045.1 Ptyas mucosa
TAAGTGCTGTTATGTAGCACTTAGTCCGCTGCACCACCAAGGCTCATTCACTCACTTGAAGAAAGTTGTATCTTCTCTCCATGCTTCTTACTTTTATCTTCTGGAAAAAAAAATGGAACTTCATGAAGTAAGATGGCTATTTAGCGCATCAAGTTTTAGAAGTTTTGCATGTGAATCTAGATGGGGCTAGGGGTGCGGATAACGTGAAGAAAAATGCCGGTTTAGAAATAAATGACTGCCATTCAAATATAAGTATGGAAAAATCTATAAAGGGGAAGTCTGTGAATGGGTGACGGATGTTCCTCCTGAGTTGGCCATTCAAGAATTAACGTCTGATTGTCAGATTTCAGTCTTCTGCTCTCCCCTGTAAAGGTGGGTGGACCTCAACTCTTCAAAGTGAAAAATGCTTCAAATAGGACGGTCCCTAATAATAGGTTTGTTGAACTTCGTGTGGGTAGCAGTAGAGGCAGATCCGTGGGATATGATGATGAACAGATCACTTGCAAAATAATTTTTTTTCAAAAATAATCAACTGATTATGAAATGTTCCTGAGTGACTGGCTTGACCTTTAGTAAAATTGTCGCTGTTTATTCATTCTTCCTTTCTGACAAAAATAGAATTCGAGTTTAACCCTTCTCAGGAATTGGGGAGAATCTAGTTCTTGAATTTCAGGTTTATGAGGTACAGTATTATTTTTGCATGCCTCGAACTGCAAGACAGTCATCACTGATAATGAATTTGTAGCATCTCTATTCATTGAAGGTACAACCCTGAGAAAAGGGGTTATTTTTACTTGGTATTGTATGACTTTCGTGTTGTATCCTTTAGTATAGACATAAGTAAAATGTTGGAGACTAATAGGGAGAGAACCACTACAAATTATAAATGTGACCTCCAGGAGAAAGGCAGAAAATGGTATCCTCCTAAATCTGTGCATTGAGTATGAATATGGCAAATTAAGAGCATGAAGCAAAACCTGCATAAAGAATACTGATTTGTTTTTCAGGGGGAAAAAAACATTACAAGTTTAAAATATCCTTATTTAGCTATGAAATTAATGTTATGTCAGTGCTCGAGAGATGGAGGGACGCAGTTCAAATTTTAGGGATGCATATATTAAATTCCTTGAATTTATGAATTTATTAATGAAATGACCAAATTATAGAGCTGAGGTGGTGCAGTGGTTAGAGTGCAGGCTACTTCAGCTGACTGCTAGCTGCAGTTCGGCAGTTCAAATCTCAAGGTTGACTCAGTCTTCCATCCTTCCGAGGTGGGTAAAATGGGGACCCAGATTGTTGGGGGCAATCGGCTGACTCTGTAAACCGCTTAGAGAGGGCTGTAAAAGCCCTATGAAGCGGTATATAAATCTTAAGTGCTATTGCTATTGCTGTTACGTAAGCAAATACACAGATAGACACTGCTATAGAATGAGCTAAAAACCCAGTGAAATAGAACAGATCCAATCTTTCCTTCAGGCATTCTAGATGATCTAAATAGCATTCTTTCTTCTGGGTGATCTAAATTGCATTCACCCCCAGCGCCCATGAGCAAACCAGTAGCGACGGGATTTGAAACCCACTACTGCCCCCAGCCCATAATAACCACCCTGTGGATTGATCTGAGAGAGAATGACTGACCCAATATATTAGTGAGCTTCCATGGCTGATATTGGGTCTCCCAGCTTCTAGTCTAACACCATAATTGTTGTACCACCCTGGCTTTCCAGAATGCATGCTAGGCATGTTTTTTTTTTAACTTTTAAATATCATCGATCCATTTTGGAAGAAAGAAACCTACGATTAAAATATTTGTTTCTTAAAATGGTGCCTTTTTAAAATAAATGCATTCCGTGCCGGACTGTCAGAAATTATCCCAGTGCTGTGATTTAAGCGATTATATCATATCATATACACTCAGCGTATTTTGTTTTCTTTTTTTCACCTGTGGTATGGGATAAAAGGTTGAAATAATATATACTGTATATGGGCTGTCTAGCTAAAGAAGAAAGGCAAAAGGCCAAGATCTAGAACCGTGTAGCTAAACTACATCCTAAGTCTGTAGAATGGAATATTTGGATAATTACTTCTTAATTCCTATCAGTTTCAGCAGAAGATGCCAAACAGACCTCAGGAGCTCTCCTAGTAAAATCAGAGCCATCTGCAGACATTAATGTGGGATTCTGTTCCTCCTGTGGGTTTTCATTATGAGAATGCAGCTTTTTAAAGATTATTTTATCGCTGCGAAACTTTTGTTTCTTTCGGCTTCTGTTTGATGCAGATTGCTCTAAATTTTTCAGGCACGACATATATTTTCACCCAAAACCTTTTTTAAATTTTTATTTTTAAATACAGGTCATTTCAAATATGTTCAAAAGCAAAATTCTTGGGACTTTTGGCGTATTTGAATACTTTGAATAACTCCCTTGTACTTTCTACATTCATTCTGTTTGCATAAAGTTTCCTTTTCTACTACTACTGTGAGGGGCAACCCAAAACTTAGCTTCCTTCTTTTGAATGAGAAATACATTTTTGCATGTTATTTAGGGCACAATGGCAGGATGTTTCCATTGATGTGGGGACGAATCCATTGAAGAATAATAATGATGGAAAACTTGCCTGTTTCGTGGCTCCAACTATTGAAAGTTTTAATAAAAGCAAACACTACGTCTTGCAATTCAATTGCTATTAAGTTACAGTAGACAGTGGTGGAATATCATGTCGCTTTATTTACCCGCTCATTAGAAGTTGGCTTTGAACTGCAGCTATGGGAAGCTGTCTTTTCTTGAGCAGAGAGGAATAGTGGTCAGCAGGCAGTTTTCAGATGTGGCTGAAACACATGTTCTTGCTTTGACAGTGGCTGGGAAGCAAAAGGCTGTCTTTAAAAAGCATCTTAGATATCAAGTGTCGTTTTGATGAAAAGATAAGAAAGGGATAAACGAGGATTATGATCCGAACATAGAGGGCATTTTTTGCAGAATACACTATCCATTTCTGTTTTCAGATTGGTAAGGATCATTTCACACATCATACTGAGTTTCCCAACAAGTCCCTAGGGAGACGCAGCAAACTGAAGGTTTTTGATAATGGTATTGTCGTTATATTTTTCTTCATAAATGCATGATGAAAGATGGTTTTGGAAGGTATCTTGTTCCAGTCTACTTAATTCAGTGCAGGATTTGCAGTTCAGGTTGCAATATTTGACTAAGGTAAAGGTAAAAGGTTCCCCTCGCATATATGTGCTAGTCGTTCCCAACTCTAGGCGGCAGTGCTCATCTCCGTTTCAAAGCCGAAGAGCCAGCGCTGTCCGAAGACGTCTCTGTGGTCATGTGGCTGGCATGACTAAACGCCAAAGGCACACGGAACGCTGTTACCTTCCCACCAAAGGTGGTCCCTATTTTTCTACTTGCATTTTTTAATGTGCTTTCGAACTGCTAGGTTGGCAGAAGCCGGGACAAGTAATGGGAGCTCACCCCGTTACGCGGCACTAGGGATTCAAACCACTGAACTGCCGATCTTTCGATCGACAAGCTCAGCGTCTTAGCCACTGAGCCACCGTGTCTCCATTAATACTTGGCTAATGGAGCTCTATTTAAATACCATCCTTGAAAGAAAACCCATCAATCTCCATGGTTTACTATTAGGCCTTTTCTCCCAAGGTTTAACTGAATGCTGCTTTCTTGCAGTGATTATCTATCCTGGCCTCTGGATCAGAAAAAAGAACAAGCTGACTTCTTCTTTGTTATATATATCTATTTATATATCTAAAGATTTATATTGCAGCTTGCCAGCAGGCTAATTTTGCACAGCTCTTTCAGATTCCTCCTGCTTCAGCCAAGGCAATTTGATCGATGCCATTCTTAAAATGTGGTGCCCACTTCTATGTAGCATTTTCGCTCTACATTGTTATTTGTACACCTGAAAAATGAAAGGTTAAAGTGGAGTCCAGTTTGGCTCAGTTTTCTTCATCAGAAGGAGCAATGTGTTAATTATTTCTCCAATTTAAGCAGAAATGCTTCCAGACAAAGAGCTACCCACTCAAACTCCTCTCTCTCTCCCTCTCTCTCCCTCCCTCTCTCTCTCTCTCTCTCTCTCTCTCTCTCTCTCTCTCTCTCTCTCTGAAGGAAGATTGAAAAATATAGGAGAGTTATAAGTGGAATATAATGATTGAAGTTCTCAGTAAAATTAATGAAGCAAGGCGATTGCAGGGTAAAAGTTTCAGCTGGAAACAATCCGTGTTTTCTTGAAAATAAATCACATTCACTTAATGCATTTAAGTTCTTAAAATTACCAAGTTTTCATAAAGAAGCTTACCACAGTTTTATTCTTTATTAAACTTGTTTGTGCAAAAAGCCTTACGATCAGCTTGATGGCAATGATTTAGTTCCATGTGCCTCCGTTCATTTTGTTTGTTTGTTTGTTTGTTTTAAACTTTATGCAAGGGTGAAACTACAAACTACTACGGTAGTTTGAGAAAGAAGGCTTGTTAGGAAAGATGTATCTTTTTGCCTTATCCTATTCTTCTGACGAAAGAACCATGAGCCAATTTGGCTCTTCATACTGCAGCCTCAGCAATTATACTGACCAAAGGGAAGTCTGGTTGCAAAATTAATGCATAACAAACAGAAGTTCAGCTCATCCTATGGCAGCTTAATCAAGCTTTCTCTTTTTTTCTCTTTCAAAATCTATGAAATCGTGCAAACCACTCTTAGTTGCTTATGTTGTATACATTTTTGGAAGGTCCAAAATTACTTTTCAGGGAAACAACCTGTGGCACTCAAGAGTTTATTTAACTATTCTGTGAAGCCTCGATATTTGCTTTAGAAATTCTTAAATGGGATTCACGTCAAGATTTATGCTGCAACATTTGTGCCAAGACGTAAAGCTGATTTCTTAATCTGTGAAATAGAGAATTGTTCAGTGAGTGAAGTGTCCAAGGATTCAATTTCAATTCTGGGGGGTTGGGCGCGGTGGAAGGGGAACAGCAGCCTCTAGCGTTCTCAAAGGTTTGTCAAAACCCATGAACCATGAAAAGCATAGTGATTAAAACCAGCTGCAATTACTGTAAGTTCGAATCCCACCAGGCTCAAGGTTGACTCAGCCTTCCATCCTTTCTAAGGTAGGTTAAATGAGGACCCGGTTTGTGGGGGCAATAAGCTGACTTTGTATAAATATACAAAAGTATGAAGGCTGTTGCTTAACGCATTGTAAGCCGCCCTGAGTCTCCGGAGAAGGGCGGCATATAAATCAAATAAAAACAAAACAAAACAAAACAAAATTTCAGTTTGTCTTCTAAACTTGACTTCTCCCAAAGAATCCTAGTTTTCTACCAATTTCAGCTTTTTGTGAATCTTCAGTTTGGAGATAGATGATGGATACAGTCCTCAATCAGCAGTGTAGAAGAAATTCTTAGAAGTGGTGCAAAATAGCCAAAAAACGCATCCTTTATCTATAACTGCTTCCAGATCACTTACTGAACCTTACAAAGATGGCTTGGTGATAGCATAGCATATGGTGAAGTGTAGCGCGCAAGACTTCACCAGCACTGTTTGATATTTCTGGAAATAGGCTGACTTCAGGGGTGAAATTCAGCAGGTTCTGGAGAACCGGTAGCGGAAATTTTGAGTAGTTCGGAGAACCAGCAAATACCTCCTCTGGCTGGCCCCAGGGTGGGGTGGGAATGGAGGTTTTGCAATATCCTTCCCCCAGGAGTGTGGTGGGAATGGAGATCTTGTAGTATCCTTCCCCTGCCACGCCCACCAAGCCACACCACGCCCACCAAGAGGAAAGGGGGAGAGAGAGTGGGCGAAAACACAAATTCTGGTCTTTGTCATCACAATCAACTAGCGCTAAAAAAAAAAGGAAAATAGGAAAGTACAGTATACCCAGTTAAGTTGCCTCAACTACTATACAATTTGCGGTATGTATATCTGCTACCTATTTGCACAGCAGCCTGAGTTAGAAAAATGAAATATTTTTTTTAAAGTATATCATCCTTGTCCAGTCTCTATGTTGTCTAGATTCTATATACAAAGAAGTTTTGTTTTTTTTAAGTGGAGATATATTAAATTTAGTATTTCTGTGTGCTTCTACCAGTGGTGGGTTTCAAAAAATTTTACTACGGTTCTGTGGGTGTGGCTTGGTGAGCATGGCATGGCTTGGTGGGCATGGCAGGGGAAGAATACTGTAAAATCTCCATTCCCACCCCACTCCAGGGGAAGGTTACTGCAAAATCCCCATTTCCTCCCAATCAGCTGGGATTGGGAGGCAGAGAATAGATGGGGGTGGAGCCAGTCAGAGGTGGTATTTACCGATTCTCCGAACTCAAAATTTCCGCTACCGGTTCTCCGGAACTTGTCAGAACCTGCTGAAACCCACCTCTGGCTTCTACCCACGCAGACAGAAATCCATGGTAATTCTTTCATTTTGCTTCATCTGTAGATCATGCCCAGCTGACTATCGCTAAAAAAAAAAAGAGCTCACTAACCCAGAACCAATTCTCCTTTTTTGTTTACTTTGTTCCCAGTAGATGCAAGTTAAAAAGTACCTCGAGAAAACTGTAATGAACCCTAACCAGGAGAACTTTATATATTATCTAATGATTTCATAGCAGTAGCTTTTATTGAAAGAGCTATCGGATTGTCTGCTTGTTCAGTACTGTTTTACATTTCTTAATAGCCTCCAGAGAGATTAGATGGGCTACGATATTGGGATGTCTGCTCAGTTTCCTGGAACATATTGCAAGAACATTTCTGAACTCTGATCCATATAAAAATAATCATCCCAGGTTGGTTGCCCTCTGGTCAGCTTCATGCAGCTTTGCACGGCACCAGTCTGTGGCAGTCTGGACCCACACTGTGGAAATGATTGAACATGGAGTGGCCTGACTCTCCTACGTAGTCTTGAAGTGCCTGTCCTAGTTCCTGCTCTAGTTTAATGTAAAAACAACCCCCACCCCAAAAAAAAAGATTACATGGAGTTTCGTTATTAGAATTGCTTTATTATCTGCCAGAGGCAGGAAATGGCTCTGCACTGCTGCCTTTGGTTCTATTGCTGAATTGGAGTTTTGTCATAGACAAGGTTAACCAAATACATTTTCTTCCTTGGTCAATATTAACTCTTCATATGCTGTTGGTCTCTTTCTCCCTTCTAATCTACCAGTATGAAGTCTTGAAATGTGTTACTGGTTTACACATATCCCTCTGAGATTCCAGGGATTTTCTAATGTACGTATGCTTACTTACACACGGATCAGAAATTATTTACCTGTGCATCTATATATATATATAAAAGCGAAAACCACTCACGCATTAATCACGAAATCTCCAGAACCGTAAAGCCTACAAACTTGAAATTTGCCACGTATGTCCCTCTTGGTTTCTAGGTGCTCACTAAGAAAGGATTTTTCGAAATGACCATCAGAGCATTAGTATTTCCTATATTATTATTAACATGCTCTGATGCTAATTAGTTAGACGTTCTACTCCCCCCTCCCAACTTGAAAAGAACTCTGGAGAGAATGGGATAGCATAGCACAGTCTTCTGTGGGGCAAGCCTCATGGAGAGAAGGGGCTAGGAAGCCTGAGGGAGAGAAGGGGATAGGATAGGAGATGTTTCTGTGGGGCAAGGCTGAGGGAGAGAAGGGGATAGGATAGGGGAGGATTCAAACTGTAAGTGTCGATTTATCAAGCCCAATCACATAGTTTCATAGCGAAGCACGGGGATCCAGCTAGTTTACCATATACTTACAACCAGTAAGTATATGGTAATAACCAGTTACAACCATTCAAAATTACAACGGACAACTCCAAAGATACTTACAGCCCACTTCCAAAGTTCCAATGGCTGCCCCGTCCATGGTCACATGATTATATTATGGGTGTTTAGCAATTAACCTGTACGTACGGCCATTTGCAGTATTCCACGGTCACATGATTCTGATTTATTACGTTTTTACTGAAAACTGGCCTTCCATTTTTGGTAAAAATGCCCCATAGCAAACAATGGGTTTGCTTAGTGACTGCTGTGATTCACTTAACAGCCACTTCAAAAAAGAAAATCAGGTCGGTCGTATGGGTGACCCCCCTTTGCAACTATCATGATTTATGACCATAATGGGCACGCTCCAATGCAGTCATATGTCAAGAACTAGCTGGTAGAGGATGCTGTACAAACATTTGTTTAAAGAAAGGATTAATCTCATGGCATCTATAACTATTATTTATGACTTTTCTGTATAAACACAAATGGGATTCAGTAAATACAAAATACTGCTTTTTGTTGAATAAAAGTGCTCTGAGATTTATTGAACTTTTTGATTCCCAACACATCTTTTCACCGGTTAGTCAAAAGCAGAAAATAGGAATCTCTGATTTTTTATTTTATTTTATTCAAATTATTCATTATTTAATTATTCATTCATTTAATTATTCATTAAAATCTCCATGTGTAAAATCTATCACCATCAAAATTTTATAGAATAAGTTTGGAGAGGTCTGTTCTAGGATTTGTTGTCTCTCTTAGTAGAGTTAGGTGTTTCCAGGAATAAAAATGCCATACTGTAGGTCCAAATTAGTATGTCAGTGGATGTGACTACACATATATTATTTGCCCCTTAGGGTAACATATGTTTTTAAAAAGCAGTTCATTCTACTAATTGTTCCAAAGTAAATATCCCAACATCCATCAATTTAGTATGAAAAAAATGCCATATACTAGAAATAATAAACCCTAATATTTGAATCATTTTCATTATAAGAGGAACAAGAGCCACGGTGGCGCGTGGCGCAGAATGCAGTACTGCAGGCTACTTCTGCTGATTGCCGGCTGCCTGCAATTTGGCAGTTCAAATCTCACCAGGCTCAAGGTTGACTCAGCCTTCCATCCTTCCGAGGTGGGTAAAATGAGGACCCAGATTGTTGGGGCGATATGCTGACTCTGTAAACCACTTAGATGGGGCTGTAAAGCACTGTAAAGCAGTATATAAGTCTTAAGTGCTAGTGCTAACTGCTTTGCTTCCAAGAGAATCCAGCTGATAAAAAGTATTCTAAAGGAATTCAGGAATTCACTAAGAAAAATCATCCCAAATGTGTTAGTCGCCAACAGATATATAAAATGGTATAATTCAAAATTTTAAAAATGAAATCCTCCTCCTTTAATAGACAACCACATCTTTTTTTCAGGACTGAAGATCCCCGCAACAAAATAGAAAGATTATATTAAATTTTTGAAAATAGTTCGCAATTATATGTTTAGGTTTCCACACAAAATATACTCTATATGGTTCTCAAAAAGAACATTAACTTGTGCCCCAAAATGTTAATGTCTGCTGCATATTGTTGGATTTAATGTGAAGAGTTAATAAAATAATGAGAAAAAAGTATAATATTTCTATTCAACGTCTTTAATGTTAAAAGAAAAAAATGCTTCATTTGCTAAAAGTATGTATTACATTGTTTGAATCAGTAAGAGGAACTATTTTGATTTCAAGACAGCCCAACTGATGAAAAATTAAATATATGAATATTTGGCATAAGTGCCAACTTAAATACTAGAGTACTTATATTTCCATGTTTCTTCTAGTCTCTTCTCTGTCTTGAAAAAACTGTATAGTGATAGGTTGGCTAGGTTGAAAGCCATCTGAACCATTATGTGGGATTTTTCTTTTAAGATTAATCAAAATTCTGACAAGCAAAATTTGGAAATTAAGAAAGTTCTTTGGAAATGCATATGCACTATTTAATAGAAATGTTGGATACCTTATAAACTACTTTTGCTTTTAAAAAAAACCTGATTCCTTTGAAAATTTACATCAATAAACATTTGGGCTATGATACAGTATAGGTTTCTGGTTCAGTGTTTAAAGTCATTTTTCCCCACTCCCCGCTTACTTACCCTCCTGTACAGAATATTGTCTCCCACACCCATTAAAGTGTGCCAAATACATACTTGAACTGGCAGAGCAACTTTTCAAAATGCTTCAATTCACAAAGGTTAATGGAAGAATGCTATCCTGTAGCCCACCATTTAGTTGTATGTTTAATTCTAAAACAATTTTAAGAAAGCCTGCAGGGTGCCTAACTGACTACTTTTCAAACTGAAAAAAAAGAGAGAGAAAGAAATTACAGATTAATCTCAGGAGAGTTTCAAATGAAATATAAGTCATGCTTTCAAAAATAGTTATTTTAATTGAACAAATGTTAATGCGTTCAATTAAAATGCATTTAATTGAATGCATTTAATGAAATGCATTCGTGTAGAGTAGTGTTTTTCAGCCTTAGCAACTCTTAAGATGTGCGGACTTCAACTTCCGGAATTCTGGGAATTGACGTCCGCTCAACTTAAAATTACTAAGGTGACAACAACACACCAGCCTAGAAGGTGGCTGTTATATTTTGAGTTATCTGGATGCTAACAGTATGCAGCAGTGGTGGGTTTCAAAAATTTTTACTACCGATTCTGTGAGCGTGGCTTGGTGGGCATGGCAGGGGAAGGATACTGTAAAATCTCCATTCCCACCCCACTCCAGGGGAAGGTTACTGCAAAATCCCCATTCCCTCCCAATCAGCTGGGACTTGGGAGGCAGAGAATAGATGGGGGTGGGGCCAGTCACAATTTTTACTACCGGTTCTCCGAACTACTCAAAATTTCCACTACTGGTTCTCCAGAACTGGTCAGAACCTGCTGAAACCCACCTCTGGTATGTAGGGACTGCATATTTAAAGGATACCTCACATATGGAAAAAATAGTGTGATAGAAAAAGCCAAAATAGTGAGTTTTAGTTCCACCTTGGGCATGAAAGCTGGCCAGTTGCTCTTCTACCCCAATTCATCTCACAGGGTTGTTGTGGGGAAAAGAGGAGGAGGAAGGAATATTCGGTATGTTCACCAACTTGAGTTATTTCTAAAAATAATAAAGACAGGATATTTTAAGAATAAAAATAAAAACTTTGCCTATGGTTTGCTAGCTTTTGGTATCAAGCAGCAAACATAATCATTTGTGTGGATGAAGGAGCAAATTTATTTTAGAGAATATATCCATGCAAACATGCATCCATCCATCCACCACTAAAAGTGTGGCATATTTTTGTATATATTTAATGTACAATTGTACATATTTAATGTACAATTAAATATGTAGGTAACCCACAATTTCACTTTTATTGTAAGTGAGTCACAGCCTAAGCAGATCAAAGTAGATGAAGGCACACATTTGTGTTCTTACACCTTTGGCTGACTTTGCAACACCAATAACTTTTCTATATTTAAATCGGTGACCCCAGTCTTTAGGATGACTTGGCACATTTCCAAACATATTGTCCATAGTTCTCACAAAATGGCTGCCACAGTGGGCACAGCCCATAAGACAGCATCCATTTCCTGCAAAGAAAACTGATGAGGATGCCCCCCACAGATTCCTCTAGCTTTCCAAGATACCTTTTATATTTACAAGCTTATCTTTGCTTCGGTAGGCCGGGGCTATAGTTTTCCTCCACCATCATCATCATCATCATCATCATTATTATTATTATTATTATTATTATTATTTTTGCAGGAATGTTTATGGGACTAAGAGGAATTACCTACATTACATCTGATTTTAGTCCAAAAGCTGAGAAGAAATTGAAAGGCTGAATAAATATCTGAAAGAGACTACAGGCTGAAACTTGGCAAAGCAGCATGCTTGCTTCCTATTTTATTTTAATTAAAGGATTTTTTAAAAAAAAATGTAAATCAGGTAGTTCCGAGCATAATGACCACCAGAAGAGAAATCTACATGAACTGGTGTGTTAATGTCTATAAGCACCACACTCCAGATCCAGCATAGTAGATGGCAAAATTCAAGCGCTATTGCACCAGCCTAGAAATAGGAAGAATGTGCTTTGTTTATTTTTAATTAGTTACATATTAAGTAATATAATTATTGCAACAACAGCTCTGTTGATGAAGAACATAAACTCGTGTTCTCATCCAAATTCTGAATTGATCCAGACGTGAATTCTGTGATATCTAACTGTGCAATTAAATAGGATTATTTTCTCTGTTTTTGGTTCTTGCTTTCATTTTGTGATGTGCAATTCATCTCCACATCATGCCCCTTGAAAAACATGAGACATCCTAAGGCACATGGGAGGAGCCCAGGGTTGTAAATCCTGCCTTAGTTAGTTTATCTCCTTGAAGCTCAACTGAGGCTGGGGTGGTAAATTATTCTGATTACTAGGTTGTTTACTTGTTTACAAGATCAACATGCTCCACCTATTACAACCTTTCCTGCATAGTTAACAGAAACATCATTGCTGTGATTATCCCAAAGTCTTGAAAAATCTCTAAGCCGAGAGAAGTTAAATAATTAAACATTCATATCTACTTACCAAACAGAAGAAAAACAAGTAGATCATGAAAGAACCTATATTACTTTTAAAGCAGATCTTTTCAGATTATTTATATGAAGCAAAATGTGACATTGGAATGTCTGGTGAAAGCTAGATAATAAATCAGGGAGGAAGTATGGTTTGTAGGAGCTAAGTATGCATAATATGCAAAAAAAATAGTTGGCTGCAATACCAACCATATTAAAGTGCTTTTGAAGAGTCGAGATCAGAGTTTTCTCATCTGATAAATTTGTTTATTACTTCAGATTACACAAAGTCCTTTTGTCTAACAATTGAGTTAGATTTCAAAGTTTCATGTTTCCAGCAGAATTTCATAGCAAAAGAAGGTTCATTCTATTATTGTAGCTAACAGCCTCTTTCAGGG
>WNWU01000031.1:5210568-5228217 GCA_012654045.1 Ptyas mucosa
CAGTAAACGAACTGTTGTAAGGCAAGGACTACCTGTGTGTGTATAAAAATATAACTTTAGAACTGGTTTTCAAATTAATTACAAAGATCAGCAGAATTCATGTGGTCAGGTAATCTATGTCATTGCTTTAAGCGTGTATGTGTAATGTTTTTTGTTTATGCAGCTATTATACAAACCCAGTATATGTAATAGCCATTACACCACTTTTATGAGCTAGTGAGTTTGTTTGTGTAAAAAAAAGATGTCTTGATTGCTACAAAGGGGGTAGAGGGTAGGCAATTTTCAGTTGGCCATGCCTGTACATAACCTTTGAGCCTTGTTTGTCAGGTGGTTGCCACTAGGGTAGATGGCAAGATACCGCAACATTTTTATTTGTCCAAATGTTTCCGCACATTCCCCCCCCCCCCCAAAATATCCTTGAAGTTATGTCAAAAAGGAAAAGGATACTTTTAGCTTGCTCAGAATTAAATACGTTCTCTGTGCCCATGACCCCGGCCTTGTCTCTGTTTGAATCCATTTTGGATCTTGAAGATACAGGAAAAAACATGCTGTAACCTGTATCTCATACATCTCCTCAACCTTAAGGATAAGAAACATATTTCTAGATAAGCCGAGAACAGAAGTAAAGAGAACCGTGACATCTTCATAGAGTATTAGCACAGCTGGAGATTAACCCTGGGAGTTATTTAGGGAATAAAAGGCAGTTGAAGCCAAATTATTTAGAATTATTTATAGCAGTTTTATACAGTTTATACAATAGCAATAAAACTTAGACTTATATACCACTTCACAGCGCTTTACAGCCCTCTCTAAGCAGTTCACAGAGTGGGCATATTGCCCCCAACAATCTAGGTCCTCATTTTATCAACCTGGGGAGGATGAAAGGCTAAGTGAACCTTGACCCGGTGAGACTCGAACTGGCAGCAGTTGGCAGTCAGCAGCAAAATGCAATATTTCATTCTAACCACTGTGCCACCATGGCTCTTATGGACAGAATTCTCAAAATGCAAACTTCCCCTCAGTCTTGTGGTAGCACTGTAGATCAAGGGTCCCCAACCTGTGGGGTGTGGATCACTAGTGGGCTGTGTGGGGTTTGTAACTGGGCCACGGAAACAGCCGGCAAGCGCACGGACACACATGCGCATCCTCATTTGTGCGAGCAGCAGGCGAGCATATGTGCTCCATTTCAGTAAGCGGCAGGTGTGTGAACACCGCTCGTGCAAATGGAGCTGTGCTTGTATACCCATGCTTGCTGGCCGCTCACATGGAACCATCCCACCCACCACTCTGTTCTGTCCCCGTCCTCCACATGCACAAACCCACATAGACAGTCAAGGGTTAAATAATTGGCACACACAAACGGTCCGTTATCAGAGGCTTGGCAGCTCTACGGGAACCGGCGGCCAAGTTCTTTACTATAACAAGAAGCGGGGTGTTCCTCCACCAGATAACAAATGCAATACACACCGGCTGGGAAAAAACAGTCCAATTCACAATCCTTCAGCAGACTGAGGCTTTGCACCAAAGGAGCTTGCAAGAATTAACTTTGTCCGTCACAGAATCTAAACGGCCACCCCCCTCCTGTATATAGCCTGTGGGGTGTGGTCCAGTGACTCAGCTTAATCCCTGGCATGCCTCCTTCTCTGCTGTGATCGTTTAGCACGCCGACGCTGACGTGGGTCCAGCCACAATTTGTCTCCCTCATCACTCTCTGACCGATCGGAGACACCTGGCTCCTGGCCAATCTCCTCTCCTTCGGCCGACACCTGAGGAATTGTCAGAGAGGAGGGGCCGGAGGAGGGAGGCCTGGCCGGCTCCTCTCCTTCATGTTCGGAGCCTTCTTCCTCCGATACGATGGGCTCGGGGGTCGGAGCCACAACACTCTCACTCTCTCCAGTCTGCAAAGCTGGAAACGTTGAGGAACTCTTCTGTAGATTATTCCACTTGAACAAATAAATATAGGGTTCTTGAAGACATAAACCACACTGATCCATTAAAAAAAAAAATCCTCCGAGTCCCCCCCTCCCCCATTATTATTTCATAAATGAGGACATTAGATATGCCATACTGGTAACCTATAGCAGTGATGGCTAACCTTTTTGGTGCCGAGTGCCAAAAGCATGTGTGCGTGCGCACACACCCATAATGCATTGCGTGTGCACCCCCCATCTGCACGCAACCCCCCTGTGCGACCCTGTGCATGCATAAGCACCCCCCGTGCATGCGCACATGATCCCCGCGCATGTGCCTCACCCCCCTCCCCTTGGCATGTGCGGCAGCGACCCAAAAATCAGCTGGCTGGCGGGAAGTGCGCACGCATGCGTGACAGAACTAAGCAGGGGCAACGGCTTGCGTGCCTGCAGAGATGGCTCTGTGTGCCACCTGTGGCATGCGTGCCATATGTTCGCCATCACGGACTTATAGTAACCGGATGCCTCCAGATGTAGTGGTTATCACAAGCCTAGATATGGAAACAACATTTCTCCCACACTCACCCAAACATCAGATAGACCAAAGGTTCCATTTCAGCTGTTGTGACTTCAAATTATTGACAGGCTGAGTCTAATAAATCCTTTCAAAAGCCATATAACTGAAAGTTCTTGCACTCATCCTGGGGTTGCAAACTTCACAGGTTAATGATAAAAGTTACTGTGAACAAAATCCTTCTTTTTTTTTTTGTTACAGTTTTTCTCCCCACTTACAAATAAAAGAAAGAAAAGGTCTCAGTAAGCTACCTTAGTAGCTCTTCATTGTTCGCATTTATAAATGGTAATTGTCCACCTGCCCTTCTAAAGCAGCAGTTTTTGTTCTATTTGGAGGAAAGTGTGAATAGGAGGGTGTTTCCACCGACATGCCTGTGGTTGCGATCAGCCTTTGATCTTTACACTTGATCTGCTACCCCATAAATGTAATGCAGGGCTTGGACAAGGCAGAGTAAATCAACAGCACGGCTATCTTGTTGACCGTGTAGTATAGTATAAATTTTTACTAGGATTTTTTTAAATGTAGGGGCACTACTTGCTCCATATTTTTATTATCATGTGCACAATTATAAAATCCCATAATTTCCAAGATGGACAACCCAAGGCGTGTATGTGGCTGGCCTCAACTGGGTGCAGATTGATTTAAAAACACTTCAGAGAAACATGGTTTGTACCTCTGATGAGATCAAATTAGATCAGAGGTGGTATTCAGCCGGTTCAGATTGGTTCGCCCGAACCGGTAGTGGAAATCGGCTCCATGCCATCTATTTGGGCACTTTTTTTTAGGCTGGGCGTATGTGTGGAAGGTGCATGCGGCAGCAAAGCACATGTACGGAAGGCCGGCTGCATGTGTGAATGGGGCACATGCGAGCACATTTGCGAACCAGTAGGGAAAGTAAGTGAATACCATCCCGGAATTAGATGCTATGTAAAATACATGAACGCATTTTCTTCCGTAATATTTTTTGAATAATAATAATAATCACATTTGGGCTATAGGGATAGGGAATTTAACACTTCAGTACTTCATGAAAATCTACCCCCAGCTGCAAATCTGTGTTTTGTGCAAGATGGGTGGAGAAATAAAGGTGTCTTCCCATGTGAAGCCAATCGCTTTGGAAGAGATGGATTTAATCAAAGCAGTAGCATTAGTGGGGGGGATGGTTGACTATTCCATTTGCTCAGTTTTCCTTTGTGATCTAATTGGGCTAAAGCAGGGATTCTCAATTTTTTCACCCAATTACCCCCTTTCCAGTGGTGGGTTCCTCCCAGTTCAGCCTGGTTCCGTCGAGCCAGTAGCGGTGATGATATGACATCACCGAACCAGTTCTGCCCCCCCGCCCCCTCCCCCAGCGTTATTCTTACCTTTTATTTGGCCCCACCCCCAATCTATTGCTGCCTCCTGAGTCCCAGCTGATCGGCTAGAAGGAAAAAGCTGTTTAAACTCTTGCTGCTGGGCTTCAAAGGGCCCCCCTACAGCTGATCAGTGTTAAAAGGCAATTTGGTGGTAGACTGGTGCCTCCAAAAACAAATGAGTAGACCGGTGCCTGCAAAAATAAATGGGTAGACCAGTGCCTCCAAAAACAAATGAGTAGACTGGTGCCTGCATAAATAAATGGGTAGACCAGTGCCTGCAAAAATACATGAGTAGACCAGTGCCTGCAAAAATAAATGGGTAGACTGGTACAGCTCTGCAAGCAGTTAAAAGCCTGGTAGACCAGTACCTCTGCTAAATCCTAAAGAATTGTCACATGACTATCAAGCCACGCCCACAAAATAAGCCACGCCCACAGAGCCAGTAGTAAAAAAATTTAGAACCCACCCCTGCCCCTTTCCTGGTATTGGACAGTGCCATTAGTCCCACAAAAAAACACCTTTTTTTTTTTAACATACACGTCTCAATAGCAACAGTCCCAAACTGGATCCTTCACTCGCAAACAAGCAATTACAAATTCTCCACTACCTCCTGGATATGCCCAAATTATTCACTTGGAGATAATTACCCACAATTTAAGAACCTCTGGGCTTTAGCAACCATTAAAAAGAAAAAATTAAAACTCAGCCATGTGAAATATGCTCATCCTGGTCTGTATTTTTTTCCTGTTCTATTAATTTCCTAAATATTTGGTAGAAGGGGATTTTTGAAATAGAAGTACATTTTCAAAATGCCCTGGATGGGCAAACATGTCACCATTCGAACTGGCCAAGGCAGGAAAGTTCCAATTTGACTTACGGCAACTGGCTGTACCCAAAAGACCAGTTCACCCTCCTGCGTGCATACATAGCATTAAAAATAATGTGAATGCAGCTGAGAGCACCAATTCTTGCATGGGGTTACAAGTGTGTGTATTTATGCTTATCTTTGCAGCATCTGCTAAGGTGAATTTCCCTGCAGCTGAACTGCTTTGTTGTAAGCAATAACTTGCTTAGTGTTGCCATCTAATTAGTTCCCTTTTGACTGATTTGCCAGTAGAACATTGAGACTCGTAGTCCCAGCTGCTCAGAAGTACTGTATGGAATAAATGTTGTTCTAATACTCTGAAATGCCATATAACAAACAAGTTTATGGTTCTGGTTTGCGCTTGACGTGGTGTTACATGTTTGGTCTTGACTTTAACCTGCAATAAATTGTGGGAAGCTGGCCCTTCCTGGATTAATAGTTCGAAGGTGTTTGCTGTTCTATAATGCTCGCACCTTTATTTGTTTCTTCCCTCCAAAATAGAAACAGTGATCTCAAGCGATTTAATATTGTATATAGGAAAAAGAAAACCAACTTGGAGAAAAAAGTTGAGAGATTTACAGTTGCTAGCCCTGGGACCACACTTAGCCTCTTTGGACTGACCTATCCAAGAAATGTAATATTTTTATTGGTTGTCTCTATTAGACATTTCTAGACCACGCCTGTCTGGTGTTCACGGGAGGAGACCTCCCATGGGACATCACTCCACCATCACTTCCTCAAGGAAAGTCTCCTAAAACGATTCTTGATGATGACCCAAAAGTTTCAAATGCAAATTATACAGATAATAGTTCCTGCCTACCTAGCAGTTCAAAAGCATGCAAGTATGAGTAGATAAATAGGTACCACTTCGATGAGATGGTAGCAACATTTTGTGCATCTCAGCATGTAGTTATGATGGCCCTATGGCCACAGAAGTGTCTTCGGGCAACGCTGGCTTCCTCAACTAAGAAAAGGAGATGAGCACAACCCCATGGAGTAGGACATGACTAGACGGGGGAAAACCTTTACAGACAGTAGTTAAGTTCAGATAGTAGTTAACCTCTGAACAGTATCCAAGAATAAAATAAAACAACTGAGACTTCTGATTCTTCCCCTTTTCAATTACTTATTGTCTAGTATCTTTTTTAGAAAGGGAATCAATGTTTGTGTTTCGTACAGAAGGAAGTTGGAATTGCGTTCTTTCTTTTTTAATCAAAAGCTGCATTTTATTAGAAAAACCATTTCCCCCTTCAAAACTTTCACTTCACCCACACCAATTTAATGTTTTCCTGGAACTAAATTAGCAATTAAAGAATGGCCCAGGTCCAGCGAACAGTTGGCTCCGTAATATAGTTCCATCTCTGAAAGTATGCAGGTCTGGACTTGCTTAGTACCTGGGTGGAATAATGTCTTGTGGAAAAGTGGGTAATATGAGGAATAATTTAAAATCACACAAATGCACATACACATCCTTCAGAGTCAGACTCAAATATTTCCTGTTTGATCAGACTGGTATTTTTGCTGGAAGTTTTAAGTAGGGTTTTGAGAAGGTGGCATCTCCAAAATGACCTTCGTGGAAGAGGCTGTCTTACTGCCAAGTTGGTATTAGGAGAAGAGGAGAAATAAATTTACATCCTTCTTGTAACTGATCTATGGTCTATGTGCAGTCACTTGAGGATGACCCCCAGTTACAGTTCTTCTGGCTAATACTGTAATCTAAATGATGGAATACTGGCTACTATATTTTAGATGAGTTAGAAGAAGACGATTGTCAGTAGCTGCTAGTTATAAAAGCTGTAGGGCAGGGGTACCAAACTCAAGATCCGCAGGCCGGATCTGGCCCACGGGGTGCTTAGAACTGGCCAATGGGGCCACCCTGGAAACAGTGAAGGACCAGCCAGTGGTGCCTCTGCCAGTGAAAGCAGGCTCCCAATCTCCATTTTCGGCTGGGACGGCCTCCTGCAACCCTCTGCCAGTGAAAAAGGAGGTTGTGAAGGCCGCATGCAGCCCTCCCAATCTCCATTTTCAGTGACAGGATTGCAGGAGGCCGTCCCAGTCGAAAATGGAGATTGGGAGCTCGTTTTCTCTGGCAGAGCACTTGGGCCACCACAGGTGCCCCTGACATGAGTGACGTCAAGCTGGCCACGCCCCCCCCGAGGTCAAACACAACCCTGATGCGTCCCTCAATGAAATCGAGTTTGACACCCTTGCTGTAGGGTATTGCCGGTGTCTGAAGCAGCATGCCACTGAACGTCAGCTGTCTGAGAAGTAAAAGTGTTTGGAAAACCACCTCTCAGCAAAACGATGTTGTTGCTGTGGGGAAAAGTAGGACGACTAAGTGCAGTGTGTGCACCACCTTGAGCACCTGCATGAAAAGCAAGACATAAATCAAATTAATAAATGACTAGTTACAGTAAGTCTGCCTCATTAAGATATTTTAATAAATTAATCCCAGTATCTCAAACATGTTTATGTTCACTCCCATGTTCCTAGATCCTGACGAATAGCTATGTAAACACTTGACCATTTTAATGTTGCCATTAGTTTATTAACAATATATTATTTTATGTTAATGACATGCACACACACACACACACACGTTTTTTATATCTCTCCCACTTTTTTAATGATGCTGATTGACAGGAGCTTCAACGAATTTCAAGTTCAGATCCGTCATTTTTACGACACTAGGTTTTTGAAAACTCAGGTAGTAGCTCTTGATTTTGGATACAGCTTTGAAGATCAGGAGGGGAGTTAGAAACAACTTCCTCCTAGAATCAGGAGTGGGTTCTACTTACGTTTACTACCGGTTTGAAGCGGGGCTGTGCGCACACTTTGCATGCGCAGAAGTGTTTTGATGACGTCGGGGTCGGTGGGCGGAGCCTCACGCTGGTACGAACCGGGGGCAACCCACCACTGCCTAGAATGAATGTAGACCAGGAGGGCACTTAAAGATTGATTTGGAGCAGTGTTTCTCAAACTGAACAATTTTAAGATGTGTGGACATGCTGCTAGGGAATTCTGGGAGTTGAAATCCATACATCTTCAAGTTGCTGAGAGACACTGGTTTCGAGAGAACAGAACTAAAATGAATTTCTACATCTTGTAGAAATGCACTAGTCCAGGAATTACAGGCAAAATGGCCAATGATTTTGCAGATTAAGGATATGAGGTTCCAACATCTGGAAGGCATTATGTTAGGAAAATTTTCCATGGAGGGAAAGTCGAGATTGAGAAGGTGCTACATTACATTTTTCTGAATATTTAAATATTACTTTTGAACTTGAAAGTGACAAAAAAAGAGAGAATACGCTAAAGTACCAAAACATGGGAAATTTAAAATTAATAAACAGCCATCATGGAACAAGCATACTGTTCTTTATGGCTTCAACTCCAGTGCAAAATTTTCAAGAGTTGGAAACAATTTGCATTAATTCTTTACATGTCTGCTTTTTCTGCTCAGCAAGCTTGACAGATGCATTTTGACTTGGCAGTTCTTCGTTTTATTTTATTTTTTTTCTTGTTGGAACTTGCTGCAGCTTATTTTTCTGATACTTTCCAAGAACTGACATATTGTTTGACTGCCTTGAAGCATGTATTTATGTACTGTTGAGATGTCAGATTCGTTTTTGTGCCCACCTGGAATAAAACACTCCAATCTTACATCAGGCCTGTGGTTAGTGAAAATTGCTATCGGACCAGAAGGGTTTCCAAATACCTTGTTTTGTCATATTACTGACATAGCAATCTGTGGGAGGTAGAATTCAATGTGAAATAAATCTGACTTGTTTAGAAGGCTTTGGTTAAGAACAGTGGTGGGATTCAAAAATTTTTACTACTGGTTCTGTGGGTGTGGCTTGCTGGGTGTGGCTTGGTGGGCGTGGCAGGGGAAGGATACTATAAAATCTCCATTCCCTCCCCACTCCAGATGAAGGTTATTGCAAAATTCCCATTTCCTCCCAATCAGCTGGGACTCGGGAGGCAGAGAATAGATGGGGGTGGGGCCAGTCAGAGGTGGTATTTACCGATTCTCCGAACTACTCAAAATTTCCGGTTCTCCAGAACTGGTCAGAACCTGCTGAATACCACCTCTGAATCGGGTGTCTTTTTATAAATTCCGAGACCACTTTTGTTGCTTTTGTAAATTACGGTTATTTTTTCCCACCTATATCACCCATTCTCTCCAGCAGGCCATCTCTGCAATTGGATTGGAACAGTGGAAGTTGAGTTGGAAAGTGGCACTTATAGAATATTCTTTTTTTTTTTCAGTTTGTAGAAGGGTTTGTGGGCCATGCCATGGGCTTTGGACACTGACCTCTTACTTAGGTTAGTCGTGAGACAAGATATTAAAATATAGCCATAGTTTTCATAAAAGTTTTGCAATCAAGATCAATTGATTCATTACTACCTGGAAATCTTAATATTAAAGAGGACACACAAAATTATGCTAAAAATTGCATCTGTTACTTTCTTTTACAGGAAAAGAAAATCAGAGTATCTCTGCCTTTAACAAGAGGACCAAGTGCCTTTATACCAGAGAAGGATGTAAGTCGTTTTTCTTTTTTCTTTCTTTGAAGAAATGAACATGAAGCAGCAAAGCAGTGCAAAGAGATTATGGACCTCTTGAATAATTTCCACCATGGCCATTTCAATTTCCGGAATGTCCCAACAGTTTAAAATCCCAAGCTTTGAATCAAGCTATTGAGGCTTAGTTTGATGTACAGGAAATTCAAAAGCTTAATCTTTGGTACCAAAACTTACTAAAATTTTTACTTTTTTTCCTCTTGTGAATTAAAATGGTTATTTTGAATCTGGATATTTATGTATTGGATTTTAAATGATTTGAATGTTTTTGGTTGTTAAGAATGTATCCGCTAGAGTAGACTGCACGTTATGAATATTTATGGCACATTAAATTATGCATTTTAATAATAGTTAGGATATTGCTTCATTTTTGTTCTTTGCTCTGCCTACTTTTTCTGGTATTGGCCAAAGAACAAAAAAAAAAATAGATTGCTTATGTCAGAATTGCCGCCTCACACCTGTGCTCTGCAGATGTTTCGGTACCAGTCTGCCATGAATCTGATGGGGAAGGGGAGGAGGAGGGGGAGCACTTGGAGGGGGGGAAGTGAAAGTTAAGAAAACGAAGTTGCCTGCCCGAGACGGTGCTTCAAGGTCACTCCGCGATGAGAAGAATGCAGCTGCAAGCCAGCCTGCAATCAGAGTGGCAGTTTCCAAAACCTCTTCTTCAAAATTGATTGGACGGTGGGGGATCAGCAATGGGAAGGGTCGAATAAGCGAGGGGAAATTTTCACTTGGGGTTTTGGCGCACGAATTTCAGTTCTGGCTTTGCCGTACTGTAATTCACTTGACTTCTAGTACACGATACCTTTCTCACCAAATGGAGTTTAGGATCGTTTTTAGTGAGAAGATCAAGCTGAGGCAGGTCTGACATCAAGCCAGAACTGCATTACCAATCCATCTGGAGAAATTATCTGCCATGGGGGGGGGGGGGGGGGGGTGTTGTGCAAACTATACCTTTCTCAGCCCGATCGTGTTAAGGATCGTTTTTACTTAGAAGCCTAAGTTGGGGCAGGTCTGACAACTTATCTTCAAGACTGATACTAGCTTGGTTGAACAGATTTTAGTTTAGCATTTTGCTAAATCACTTAGGATAGACTACTGGGTTTCTTCCGATGGCCATCAGTGCGGCTGAAATTCTGTCATACTATGGCTGATATTCTATATGTTTTGTTATTTTTTTATTATTTTAGTTCTCTCTTGTTTGCATGAGTATATGCATAATTATGTATGCATGTATGTATGTATTTATTTATTTTGTCATGTTTATTACAGGTGGAGACCCTTTGAGACCTGCATGCAATGAAATTTCATTTTAATGTACAGTAGTAGCCAAAATTGTGGAAAACTTTTGGGAAAAGTGTATTTTTGAGGTTTGATGGCTAATAATACCACTTTTTGGGGGGAGTTTCAAGATAATCATATTCCACTGCTGGAATGGCCTGGGAATAGCCCAGACCTTAACCCAATTGAAAATCTATGGAGCCAACTAAAGAAACTTGTTAGTCGGAAGCAACCCAGCAATAAAACCCAGTTAATAGAAGCAATCCTTCAATCTTGGTTTCACATTAGAACAGCTGCAGAACTAAAAGACTTGGTTCACTCCATGGGAAGACATTGTAAGGCCGTAATTCATGCTAAAGGTTACCCAACTAAGTATTAACTGACATGGTGATAATTTTTGTATATTTTGTTTTTTCTACGTGTTTCTCTGTTCTTCTTTCTACTGTAACTGCTATTCTAATAGCAAATCCTTCATAAAAAATATTGCATTACATTCCTGATTAAATTATCTTTCCATTGATATATAATTTTAGGGTACTACTCAAAAAAAAAGTGGTGTTATTAGCTAGTTTTAGAAAATATACTTTTCCCAAAAGGTTTCCACAATTTTGGCCACTACTATATGCCGATTAGTGTACATTCAAAATGACAATAAAGTTAGTCTAAGTCTCTTCACTTAATCTTATTTAAACTTCCACACCTGCTTCTTCTTAAAGCATATCTTGGAATAATTATTTATAACCTATAAAACCGAATCAGATCAATAATGTCTTTTTTTTTTTGCTTTTAAACCTTCTCTATAAAGGTAATGCAAGCCAATAGTTTGAATGAACGTATGCATCTGCTGGTGGAAGAATATTCTACATCCGGTCGCCTAGACAACGTCACTCAGGTCATGAGTTTACACATTCAGTACCTGGAGTCTTTTCTCCGCAGTCAATTTTATATGTTGCGTGTTGATGGTCCTCTTCCTTTGCCCTATCGGCACTACATAGCAATCATGGTAAGCCCTGAAAAAGTCTTGATTCATCTCCCGTCATAATTACATTAGTATGTTTCCCACTAGTGTCATAAGTTAAAGCAAGTGTCACCTTCTTCTGAACTGAAAGGAGATAACCCTGTCACTCACATCTAGTTGATCTTTCCTTCAAGAGCTGGACATCTATCAGCTGGACCTAAGACACACAGACACACCCACACATACCAGGGGTGATATTCACTTACCTTTGCTACCGGTTCGTAAATGCGAGCCAGCGCGGGCCTTCCGCGCATGCACAGAGTGTTGAAAACGGGACGTGATGACGTCTGGGTGGGTGGGTGGAGCCTCCCGCAGCCCCCCCCCCGGACTAGTTCACCCGAACCGGATAGAACCAGCTGAATACCACCACTGACACATACTATATATCTAGTCTAGAGTCATAGATGGAGTTTCTTCATTTTTAACACTTTATGGATACGGTGTGCTTTGTTCACTCAAATGTGGTGGTTGTGAGCTATCTATGATCATAGTGTGAGATATGTGGCCAGTAACCCATAATAATATGTGGTCAATAATCCCTTAAATCAGGAGTGTCAAACTCAATTTCATTGAGGGCCACATCAGGATTGTGTTTGACTTCAGGGGGCCAGGGTCGGTGTGGCCAGCTTGGTATCACTTGTGTCGGGGCCGCCCGAGCGCTCTGTCAGCAAAAACGGGGGTCCAAGCTCCATTTTCGGCTGCGACGGCTGCCTGCAACCCACTGCCAGTGAAAACGGAGCTCAGGAGGGCCGCACATTGCCCTCCCGAGCTCTGTTTTTGCTGGCAGAGGCACCATGGGCTGGTCCTTCCCTGTTTCCAGGGTGGCCCCATGGGCCATATCTAAGCACCCCGCCCCTGCTTTAAATAATACCATCCCAAACCAGGAACTCTGAATTCTGCACTTGGAATCAATTAAAACTATAATCTATAGTTTTCAAAATTTTGCAATGGCTAAAATACAGCATTTTCAACATTCATAAATCATTTTTCCACTAGTCAAAACTTCCTACTGCAGTACAATATATTGTTATTCTCGTGGTATTGGAAGAGTTATAGCTGAATAATAGCCGTTTTCATAAAGCCACAATGAATTCATGGGAAAGGCAAAATTTAAGCAAATGGCTTCTACATTAACAGCTCTGTATAATAATTGTTGTGGCAGAGTTCTTATTTTTGTACAGAACATTCATGCAGTGGGGACACCTAGCCTTAGCCGTTTTAGGCTTGGCTACACTCACATTCTGCATCAGCAATATACAGGTAGACCTCGACTTAACCACCAGAATGGAGCCCATAATTTCCTGTGCTAGGTGAGACATTTGTAAGTGAGTTTTCCCTCATTTTAGGACCTTTCTTGCCACAGTTGTTCAGTGAATCACTGCAGTTGTTAAGTTAGTAACAAGGTTGTTAAGTGAATCTGGCTTCCCCATTGACTTTGCTTGTCCGAAGGTTGCAGAAGGACCCCGGGACCAGAGGTGGTATTTAGCCGGTTTGCACCAGTTCGCGTGAACCATTGGCAGAAATTTGGCCAAGGTCGCCAAACCGGTAGTGATGGCCACCTGGCCACGCCCCCAAACCGGTTCCCTGGTCGCCACTTGCTCACCCCGCCTGCCATGTTTGCCGCCGCCATGTTCTTCGTGCACGCGCATCCCATTTCCTTGCAAGTCCAATGGGATGCGCATGTGCAAAGAACATGGCGACAGCAACAGCTTTTTCCGCGACCTCCAGTACTTTTCAGCAGCCTGCGGCCAGCCTGCCACAACCGCACAACAACTCTCAAAGAGGCTGCTTTGCCAGCCGCTTTCCAGCAGCAGCGGCTGGCTTGGGGCCACCGAAAACTCTAGTCATCTTGCCTTCCGGACTCTGGACCAGCCGCCGCGGAAGGTAGGCAGCCCGAACAAAGAGACTATTGTGGAGGAGGAAGCGGGACTAGGGCCAGGGCCGTTAAAAGAGGGGAAACGGGAGCAACTGGCGAAGGGAGGGCGGAGGTATATAGGTGGAAATTCTAAAAATTTTCCTAGCTTTTCCTGTGGGCATGGCTAGGAGGAGGGGATCTTGTGACTTAGTGGGCGTGGGTGTGAGTGATGTCAAGTTGGTCACGCCCACTCAGTCACATGCCCTCCCACCTAGCCATGCCTACTGGACCGATAGCGAAAACTTTTGAAACCCACCACTGCCTGAAACACTGCAACCGTCATAAATATGAACCAGTTGCCAAGCATCTGAATTTTGATCACGTGACTATGGGGATGCTGCAATGGTCATGAGTGTGAAAAATGGTCATAAATCATTTTTTTTTCCCCCAGTGCCGTTGTAACTTCAAACAATCACTAAATTACTAAACCAACTTGCAAGTCGAGGTCTGCCTCAATATGTTTCACACATTTTCTTTTCTGTTGAAAACAATTGCAGCAAAATTTCTTGTAAGTTTTTCTTGCGGAAAGATTTGAATGCAGGTTTCTCTCTTCCTTGTTTTAAAGCTGTTTTTTTCCCCCTCTTACATCTGCCTATCTGTTTTCCAATCTGCCTCTTTGGGTTTTCTCGGTAGGCTGCTGCCAGGCACCAGTGTTCCTATCTAATAAATATACACGTGGAGGAGTTCCTGAAGACTGGAGGGATACCAGAATGGCTGAACGGCTTAGAATACATTCCTCAAAGGCTGAAAAATCTGAACGAAATCAACAAGCTGCTTGCACACCGACCATGGCTGGTTTCCAAAGAGCACATTCAGGTACTAAAAAAAAAAGAAAAAAAGAATTGGCTAGAGAAGGCAAAGCCAAATGTTCAAGCATTTGCACGTGCCAAAACTTTACAGCTTTTGCTAGGATTTGATGGGAATGAGATCTCCTTACAACCGACTTTGAGCTCTCTGTCAACTTTCTGTAAACCGGACGTCACCAAGTCACTATAAAAAAGATGTTGAGACTCTAGAAAGAGTGCAGAGAAGAGCAACCAGGATGATTAGGGGACTAGAGACTAAAACATGAAGAACAGTTGCAGGAACTAGTCTAGTGAAGAGGAGGACCAGGGGAGACATGATAGCAGTCTTCCAATACTTGAGAGGCTGCCACAGAGAGGAGGGGGTCAAGCTATTCTCCAAAGCACCCAAAGGCCCAAGAAAGAATAATGGATGGAAACTGATCAGAGAGAGATTCAACCTAGAAATAAGAAAAAACTTTCTGACCATGAGAACAATCAACCAATGGAACAGAAGTTGCCTTCGGAAGTTGTGGGAGCTTCATCACTTGAGACTTTCAAGAAGAGATTGGACTGCCATTTGTCGGAAATGGTGTAGGGTCTCCTCCTTGGGTGGGGGCGGTTGAACTAGATGACCTACAAGGTCCCTTCCAACTCTGCTAATCTGTTAATCTGCATCTAAATCAAGGAATAGAAGAGCAGTCAGAAGGAACATTTATAGATGCAGCTTCTCTCCCGTCGATACCTCCCAAAGCCGTTTTTCCTGTTTGTTTGAGTGGTTTGGGGGCTTTGTTATGAAAAGATCTGTCAGTCCATGGGGAAATCTGTTTGTTTTTTTTTCAAAGGAGGAAGAGGTTTGCAAGGCATGGTGAACAAAACTGCACCTACCGAAACTCCTCCTTGCACCTCTTAAGTCATGTTGCAACGCCTGGGAAGTGATAACTCACCCCTTTCTAGAGGGAGTGAGACGGAGCCAAAAGAGAAAAGTGTTTATGCTTTTGATTTTTTTTTTCCAGAAAAGAACTGGTTCATTTTACAGTTTGTTATAAAGCAGGCATGGCTTGGCTTCCTGCCAATTCCACTTGAAATTTAATACAATTAAACAGTAAAATACCTGAAAACGGGCATGCCCAAGGCTAAGGCCACCCTTGCCTTTTGAATAGCACCCCAGAGGCAAGATTCCAGTGAAAGTAACTTTTAAAAGCAATCTCTCTAAATAAGTTACATTAATATGATTTTTAAGCTTTTTATTCGCGATGCTTCCCTTTCATATTAAAAAAAAAATCCTACCATCTTTGGAAGGACTGTGGCTTTGTGGATGGAAATGTAGTTGAGGAACCCTTATCTATAACTACTCCATAGGAGACATAGCCAACGTGCACTGTTTGAGATTCGTAACCCTCACTTTTGTTCAAAATTTGGGAGCTAAGAGCCCTTGAGCTTTTCCATTTTAAAAAATGAATCTGTCTGAGATATCAAACCATTTAATTACAATCCTGGTTAAGCACTAAAGAGAGTCTTGTTTTTCCATTTTGATTTATATTTTGCAGCGGAAAAGGGTGGGAAACACGCAGTATCTCTCAATTGTGCTGCAATGATTCAAGGAGATTAGACTAGAAGGCTTTCTGGCATACTCTGGTTTTGCTGCTTCCAACTCAGAAATTAAAAACTCAGCCGAGGAAAACACATCCTGCCTGTTTCATGTGCCTATATATAAAAAACATAAATTCACATACGTGGTGTTTTTTTTTCCCCCCCTCTTCTTTTGTTTCAGAAACTTGTGAAGACAGGAGAAAATAATTGGTCTCTTCCTGAACTGGTGCATGCTGTGGTCCTTTTGGCACATTATCACTCCCTGGCAAGTTTTGTTTTTGGCAGTGGCATCAATCCCGAGAGAGATTTTGGGACCTCCAACGGCTATCGCCTCATATCAGTTAACCACTTCTGCGTCTGTGATCTCGCCAATGACAACAACATTGAAAACGCAGCCCTCAAAAGTAACAGCTTTGGGGTTAGTTGTTTTGAAGGTTGTTCTTTTCTTGTCTCTTCTCTGACTTTTTGTTGATGTTATAAAAGCTGGCTTGGAATGGGAGATCATTTCAGCTTGCAGTTTCCTCTGGAGTCTATCAATGCTCGGAATGTGGGAAGCAAAATGCAAATCCCAGCAGAACTAAGACCCAAATGTTGGGTGGAGAGCAGAAGTATTAGTCGTAGGGCAGTGTCAGTTCTCGGAGGAGAAAATAGCCTGGCTCGGTGGCTAAGACACTGAGCTTGTCGATCAGAAAGGTCAGCAGTTCGGCGGTTCGAATCCCTACTATAGGTCTCCTGTGTGAGCAGGGGTTGGACTAGATGATCTCCAAGGTCCCTTCCAACTCTGCTACTGTTCTTATATTGCTGGGATTCAGATGCAGGCAGTTGGTAAAGATTTTGAAGAAATGACCCATAGGAAGGCAGAGGACAACATTTCCCAACAATTTCCCTTTCAAATTTCTTGGCAATAGTGATTTCCTTCTTAGACAGAAAATATCATTGAATCCCAAACTGGAAAGAAAAATAAAAGTTTTCATTAACTTAAAAAAAATGTTATTAATACAGATTACATAAATAAACTACAAAATAAATAGTGTAGAAAGGAAAAGAAGAAAAATGGGGGGGGGGGATTAGAACATTGTAAAGAAAAAACTAAATATATAAAGAAATGAATTCCCTTTCACAACAAGTATAAAAACAATTTTAGTAACATCACCATCTCTTAAAATACAATAATCTCTTTTTCTTGTAGCTCATCTCTTATCTATTAAAAAATTCTTAAACTCCTCACTCAATCCTCATCAGCAAAAGTCTATTAACGGATTACCGGAAATATCAACATATCTATTTTAAGCTTGATTTTTTAAAAAAACATTTTAAATTCATTCCTTTTAGTTGTAACAATCTTGACCTTTAGTTCTTTCAAACTCTAATTCTAGAACTTGTTTTCTTTTCATTTTTTTCTTTGGCCCTTCTCACAAAATCCTTTAGAACTTTAAAAAATATTTTTTGTAAATCCAATATAAGAGAGTTATCCAAGTGGTTCTTTTGGTTTACCATTTATGCATCCCCTGTAATTATTAAGACATTAGCTGGTTTCATTTGTAAATCCAGTCTAGCATCTTTTTCCATATCATTCTTGTAGTTTATCATGTTTAAATCCACTTTCAGATTGGTGTCAGTCTTATCCAGTAAAACTTGCTCTTCTTCCATAACATCTTTTAAACACAGTCTATCTACACTCTTAAAGCAGACACTCTTAAAATTGACTTCTGGGTCCATTGTTCAAAAATATCCTCCAAAACATCCAGTGTTGAAATATTCTGTCCCATTCT
>WNWU01000031.1:5236723-5266580 GCA_012654045.1 Ptyas mucosa
TCTTCTCTTCTCTTCTCTTCTCTTCTCTTCTCTTCTCTTCTCTTCTCTTCTCTTCCCTTCCCTTCCCTTCCCTTCCCTTCCCTTCCCTTCTATTCTATTCTTTCTAAGGTAGGTGAAATGAGGACCCAGATTGTGGGGGCAATAAGCTGACTTTGTATAAATATACAAAAGTATGAAGGCTATTGCTTAACGCATTGTAAGCCACCCTGAGTCTCCGGAGAAGGGCGGCATAGAAATCAAATTTTTTAAAAAATAATTCAGGGTTGAAAAAAAATATAAGACAGGGTCTTATTTTCGGGGAAACACGGTAACTGGGTGAATGACGTTGAGTTGGCCAGGCCCACCCAGGTTTTGTGGTTTCCAGTGTTTTCTGCGGGAAATGGGTCCAAATGGCTGTTTTGAGTGTTTAAGGTTGCAGACCCCTGGTTTAGGCGTAGAAAAGAACTGCCGCGCCATAAACAAATTGGTGGAATTCATTTCTTTTATAGGACTACACTTGGGAAAATCATGGATTCTCCCTTGTGAACAGACTGTATTCTGATATTGGCCACCTCCTGGACGAGAAATTTCGGATGGTCTACAACCTCACCTACAATACCATGGCCAGCCATGAAGATGTTGACACCACTATGTTAAGAAGAGCTTTATTTAATTACGTTCACTGTATGTTTGGGATCAGGTAGGTTATACGCCTGGCTGGGATAATGGATGCATTCCGGAGTTTCCGGACTTGTAATAGTTACACTCTACAATCAGCGGATGTTATGTATTGTAGTTAAACAGTACTTTATGTTTGGAAAATTAAATATGATGCAATAGAGGCAATTATAACCATAATCGTAAATATCACCCTCTGAGTGAGAGAACCTCAGTATATGTTAACTTGCATTCTCCTGAATACGAGATAGAAAGGCATAAATGACTATACATTTATAATGAAAGAACACAAATAAACACAATCAAAAGTAATATGATGGCTCTAGGTGTAGTAATATCCAGCCAGCCACTATTTGCTTGCTTGTTTTCCCAAGAACTGAAGAAATGCTGCAGGATAAGGAAGCTTTCTTTTTCCATTTAGGAGCGGAGTAAATATGATGTTAACTGTGCCTTGTTATTTGACACTGGTAGTCCCCGACTTATGACCACAATTGAGTCCCCAAATTTCTGTTGCTAATTGCTCTGAGGCAGTTGTTAAGTGAGTTTGCCCCCATTTTACATCCTTTCCTGCCACAATTGTTAAGTTTTTATTTATTTATTTATTTTAATTTTATTTATATGCCGCCCTTCTCCGGAGACTCAGGGCGGCTTACAATGCATTAAGCAATAGCCTTCATACTTTTGTATATTTTATACAAAGTCAGCTTATTGCCCCCACAATCCGGGTCCTCATTTCACCTACCTTAGAAAGGATGGAAGGCTGAGTCAACCTTGAGCCTGGTGGGATTCGAACTTGCAGTAATTGCAGGCAGCTGGATGTTAAATGCTGCCTTAGTAGGAGGCATTAGCCTGCTACGCCACTCAGGCTCCTATTTAACAAATGCAAGTGAATCACTTGCATTTGTTAAATAAGTAACATGGTTGTTAAGTGAATCAGGCTTCCCCATCAACTTTGCTTGTCAGAGGGTTGCACATGGTGATCACAGGACCCCGGGGACACTGCAACTGTCATAAATATGAGCCAGCTGAAGTTGTGAATTCAATTCCTAATGATGTTCTCTCTGTTCTAGCAAAATACACTGGGTCAATTTGGTCCTAAGATTTTTTTTTTATGAAAATTGGCCCTTTTCAAAGGCGTTTCAGGTTAAAAGTTTGATAAAGCTAATTGAACTTACATGATACTGGAACGGTAAGATTCACAATCTGGCATTTTCATCCTGATGCGCAGTTTGAAGGGGTTTTCCAAACCCTCCATCTCCCCCCCCCCCACAAAAAAAGGAAAATAATTGCTTTTTAAAAATATCACACGCTCAGAAAATCTTAATCTCATTTAGATACGATGACTATGATTATGGCGAAGTTAATCAACTACTTGAACGGAACCTGAAGATTTACATTAAAACTGTGACCTGCTACCCAGAGAGAACTACCAAGCGCATGTATGACAGCTACTGGCGCCAGTTCAAGCACTCGGAAAAGGTGAGTCCCTCAAACTCAGGATGTTGAACTGGATTTCTTCGAGAGCCGGATCAGTATTGTAGTTCTCCTGCGCGGGCTGGGAAGTGAGGGGGAGACGGGATGGACACCTCCTGCAGCACCTTGCTGGGCAAAATGGGCCGTGCGGGAGCCTTGCAAGGACTCTGTGCAGCCCGTGTTTGGCCAGCAGAGTGCTGCAGGAGACCGTGGAAGCTGGCAGAGGCACCTTGCGCCAGTCCTTTAATATTTCCTGGCCGGCACCATGGGCCTTGAGTTTGACACTCTTGCTCAAACACCTTAACACACATCCTTTTTGAATCTACCCTGGGAAATGGTTAGCAAATTGTCATATCCATACACTAAACACACTTCCTCAATACATTAATATTCTTCACAGTGATCAAGAGTGATGGTCACCCCTTTCCTCTTGGAAACTGGTGGGTGGAATTTTCTCACCTTTAAAAGAAAGGAGATTGGATGGGAATTTTGTTTTAAACCAGTGGTAGACGACAAGGATTCTGTAACATTTGGCCCTGAAATAACTCTGTGACAGTTTCTTCTCCCATTTAACAGTCCAGGTCAGGGGTCTCCAACCTTGGCAACTTTAAGACTTGTGGACTTCGACTCCCAGAATTCCTCAGCAAGCAAAGCTGGCTGAAGAATCCTGGGAGTTGAAGTCCACAAATCTTAAAGTTGCCAAGGTTGGAGACTCCTGGTCCAAGTGATGCTTCAAGTGATGGGTACTGAGCTGGCACTCACGAACTAGTCCATTTATTTTTATCTATTTGTAAAAATTTATCTAGGTGCCTGAAACCATCTATATTCCAGGCACCTTACAGAAATGAAACATTAAAAACATGAGAGCAATAAAAAATAATTATGGCTAAAATGAAAAATTATAAAACTTCAGATGTGGTATCCTGATCGTCCCCCAAAGGCCTCCCAAAACGAGCCATGTTTTTTCAATTGCACATGGAAACCTATTGGTATCCAAGGTGTAAAATAGAATACATCTCCAGATAGAATAGGTCATTCATTTAAACTTCACCTCTTGAAAGATCAAGCACCTCTTTGAGAAAAATTCTTAACACTATGAACAGCTCTCTAGCAATAGCATTTAGACTTGTATACTGCTTTACGGTGCTTTACAGCCCTCTCTAAGCGGTTTACAGAGTCAGCATATTGCCTCCAACAATTTGGATCCTCATTTTACTCATCTCAGAAGGATGGAAGGCTGAGTCAACCTTGAGCCTGGTGAGATTTGAACTGCCAATTGCAGGTAGCTGGCAGGCAGCAGAAGTAGCCTGCAGTACCACACTGCGCCTATATCCATGTATTACCAATTTGTTAGTCTCAAAGGTGCTTTTTCAAAAGGCAACTGGACTGTTTTATTTTGAGGAAGAAAAAGAAGGCTTTTCGCTTCTCCTCCAGGAAGCATCATCAGTTCTGATGGTGGTGGGATGGAAGCCTTCTTTACATCCCCCCACCATCACGACTCATGAAGCTTCTTGGAGGGGAAGCAAAAAGTCTTTTTCTTCCTCAAAAAAAAAAAAAACCAACAAAAAAACAACCAACCAGTCCAGTTGCTTTTTGAAAAATCACCTTTGAGACAACTATGCCCCGGATGACTGAAAAATCTCCATAGACATTTTTTTAAAAAAATTTGATTTATATGCCGCCCTTCTCCGGAGACTCAGGGCGGCTTACAATGCGCTAAGCAATAGCCTTCATACTTTTGTATATATTTATACAAAGTCAGCTTATTGCCCCCACAGACTGGGTCCTCAATTTACCTACCTTAGAAAGGATGGAAGGCTGAGTCAACCTTGAGCCTTGGTTGATTCGAACCTGCAATAATTGCAGGCAGCTGGTGTTAATAACAGGGTGCTTTAGACCACTGTACTACCAAGGCTCTTGTTAAATTTACCAATTTGCTTCACTATTTCCTTAGGTCCACGTGAATCTTCTCCTGATGGAGGCTCGCATGCAGGCTGAGCTGCTCTACGCCTTCCGTGCCATCACCCGTCACTTGACCTGACGGGACCAACGCGGTTGTAGGAGCCAAGCTTCCAAATGAGACGAGCAGTAAAATGCTCCCCTTTTTGGGGTGGCATCAGGCCTATTGGATTCCGTAGTGTTGAAAGCTGAAGCTGTGTGTCTGGCAGCTGTTTACCGTGCAATGATCTCTCGCTTTTTTCTCTGTCCCGTCTATCTCTTTCTTGATGCTTAACTTTACTAGCAATCGCAAAGATAACACTTGTGGAACGCTTCTCCTGAAGCGGTTTCCTGTTGAAGTATTGCTCGCAAACTCCTAAGCTGGTTTGCTATCTCTGATCCTTTGCTGTGTGTTTTTTTTTTCTTCCCCTCGCGTTATAGTTATAGTTGAGGTTCCAACTATCGCACCCGGCCTCTCCTGTAGACGGTATCGTGCACGGGATTTGTCTTGTCTCTTCTCCCCTCTTTCTTTTAGCTCTTTCTGGAATATTAACATGCCGTTTCCCTTAATACGGTGTAAGCTACGTTTCAAGCTGAATTGCTCAGTTAAGCTTGTTCTCGCATAACTCCCAAGAAACGTTAATTCTTCAGCGGTAGTTTGGAGGTCGTGTGGAAATGAATGCAACTATTGTGTTTGCCTTTTTTTTTTTTTAAAGAAAAATGTGAAAGCAACCGCGGCAAACCCCCGCGGCATGCTAGTGACAACACGGCATTGGAAGACTGTTTTCCTGAATGCAGTGGTTCTTCCCCTATCCATTTCAACTGTACTGGTTCAGGGACGGTCTACCCTCTTTGGCCCCTATGATTGTTTTGCTTTCCGCCTCTTCCGGTGTGTTGGAGGTTCTTGGCAACCCAGGTCAGCCACTCAATTTTAACTTTGGCATGTGGGGATTTTCTTTTTTTTTTAACCAAGTCACTTTGTAACTTTTAACTGGTGCACGGATCAGGCAGTACAAATTCAACACACACCGCCTGATCAAAAGGAAAAAGAGACCTGCATCAAGTTAAGTTGGTTGGGTCCAAATGGGAAAGTTTGTGTTAACTCATATCGCCGGAGAGTTGAGGCCAGCCTTGTTTTTTTCTCCTCTTCAGTTTCTCCAACCTTGTACACCCGAAGCATGGATTCTTTTGCTGATCTGTAGCAGTTTCCCTGAACGTTTCATGTTATGCTGCCTTCCCGTTGGGTGAGAGCATCGTTCCGTCTCACCCGTTATTGTGCGTTCTGGTTGGCGGGTTGCTCCGCTAGAATCTCAAGGCAGGCCTCTTGAAATTCCCTTGTACAACTTGAGATCGTTTCTCTTGAGATGCCACCCACCCCTTCCACAAGCAGGGAAAATGCTTTCGTGAAGTTACATCTTTCTTCCATTGCTGTTTCTTTCTTTTTTTAAAAAAAAAACAACCCCGATATATATAGAAGAGTAATGACGGTGGTGTTGATTCAAACTTTTAAGAAATTTGATTCCTCTCGTATTTCCCCGAGTGATAGTGTCAGAGCAGGTTTTTATATATACATATATATATATATAATCTATATTTTAAAGCTATGAATCATGTTTCTGTGTGTTATCATGAGTGAACAAAGGAAGTGCAATATTTGAGCAGAAAGGCAAGGGTTTTTTTCCCCCACCCCTAACAAACTTCCTGCTGAAAAGCCCTGTTCAGAAGAGCCGGGGAACATCAGTTTGTTCTTTCCCAAACATTGTTCCTAACCTCGGCTTGCTTGCCTTGAACAATCGCCTACTCCCGCATTGCCAAAGCCGCTTATTAAAACAAAACTGGGGCGGAGCCCAGATCCCCATTCGTTTCTGTGGAGCCCGGTTCCTTCCAATGGAGACGCCAGGTTGAGTTTCCCGAGAAGCAACTGTGGCAAAAGTGCCACAGCCGCTTCGGAGAGGTGGTACCCATTGGCGGCTGGCCTTTTTTGAGGGAAAGATGTGAATTGCCAAAAAAAAAAAAAAAAAAAAATATTTTAAAAAGATCCCGTCTCTGTGGTGCTTGAGCACACTCTCTTGCAGTTTTAGAGCACAAGTTATCTGCGTTTTTAATAGCTTTAAGTGTGTTAACGTTGCGTTTCAGCAAAGTGCCTGAATACTGACCCACGGAAGCAGTGACTTTTCAGTAATGGGCTTATGCCAGGGAACGTTAGTCATAACTAAGTCCCATTGAAATCTAAGCTGCTTTGGCCCAACCGTGACTGTCTTGTCAAAGTTGACAACTTGCCCACTGCCTTCGAGTGGACTTAATCTACCCATAAATCTTTAAGCACTGACCAACATTTTGACAACAAAGATTGTCAGTTGTGACTTAACTTCGGCTCGACTTGGTTTGATGTAGATTCTTCCCTCACCCACCCACTCACCTTCCCCTTTCCTGGCTTAAGACGGACTCCAGTTTGTTTTTTTTGTGCTTTGGAAATGAACGAAATGGGTTTTCTAAACGAGCTGTAGAAAACAAAATAGAATCGTTCCAAAAAAAAAAAAAAAGTGAAAGATTTTCATAACGGCTTGTTTTATAATAGTACTTTCTGTGTTTAAAAAACAACAACAGACCAGACCAAGGTTATTTTGTTGAACTTTTCAAAACTTTACTTACCATCCTTTGTGATAGGATATTGTTCTCCTCTCCTCTTCTCCTCCCCCCTTTCAGATGTTGAAATGATTGTGTTCACTTTCCTGTGCAGAGTTTTCTTCTGTATGTGGAACCGTAAGCTATTTTTGATATCCGCATTCTCTGAGGGATACATTTACTGTACACTACGGATTTCTATCAGCTGCATCATTGCACAATTGTGACTTCTCTTCAAGAAATCTAGAAACTGTAAAAAACAACTTTAAAAAAAATCTAGTATTCCCCATCCAATCCAAAACATTATCTCCCTCCTGCTGTTATATTTTCTGCAGTTCTGCCTCCTGGATAGACATTCAGTTGAACGGAGAGAGCTGTTAAATTAAACCGGGACAAGAATAGGGACTGGTGCAGGCGCCAACCACACACCAACCTACCGTACTTTTTGGAGTATAAGACACACTCCCCCCCCCAAAAGAGGGTGGAAATGTTGGTGTATCGTATACACCGAATACAGCCATTTTTGGCCTCGCGAAACCCTGCCCCACGAGTCCCTGGGTAGGTGTGGCCAGTTGGTCATGTGACTGGGTGATGTCACTCATCACATCCAGCCCCGCCTCCCGGCCACTCACCTCAAAGGTAGAGGTAGGATTCAGCCGGTTGGGGCTAATCCCACCACTCCCTGGCCCTGGCCCACCTGTTTTTTGGCCGTTTTGGGGCCATTTTTGACCCGAAAAACAACTCAAAATGGGCCAAAAATGAGCAGGGGCGGGGCCACCCAGTGGTGGGATTTGCCGGTTCACCAAACTGTAGAGAATCTTAATTACCGATTCACCTGAACCAGTGCGAACCAGCAGCAGCCCACCTCTGCTCTCCTCTTTGTCACTAGATAAGAAGAGACATCAGGAGGACTGGCAAGTGATGGAAGTTCAACCTTTTCCAACACTTGCCATTCCTCCTGAGATCCCTTCAAGAGAGGCCCACTGTCTTACTGATCATCTGGTCTGTCTTAACAGGGATGATTACTATATGTGATCCGGTTCGTGTTTTAGATTTTAAGAGCTTTAATTTTTCTTTCAGAGGGAGGTGGCTTTTTTTTTTTAATGGAAACCGGTGTTCCAAATTCAGAAGCAGTAATGCCTTTTCTTCTAAAAATTTCCTTTTATTATAACAAAATCTTACCAAGACACAAATAGACTTTATATTTCTAAGACCGTGTTTAGTTGGTTCCCCCCCCGCCCCCCTTTCCTTAGTGAAATATCTCAGTTCAAAATTCATCAGCGGAAGCAAAATTTCACTTGGTACCTGATCTTCTTTTGGCATTTAAGGCTGGACTCTTACTCTTTTGAGAATTGGGGATTTTCCCTAGAAATAGAACGGCAAGTCTAAATGTTACAAAGCATTTCCAAGTTCAGACCAGTATGATCTGGTGTGATCAAGTAGAGCGGTTAGATTTATCTACTTAAATAAGTTGTAGTTGTGACAGTGTTTTTACATTGTGAATGTTCAGAATAGACATCCATTTTTACTTTGTTTTTTTTTTATTTGATGTATTGCTTAAACTCACGAATGTGCCAAACTTATAAGTGTGCAAAAAGGGAGGGGAGGAGGGAAACACATAAGAAAGAATCAACTTTTAAGCATTAAAATCTAACACAGTTGTTTGTTGCATAGACATAGTTTTCTGGTTTGCTTCTGGTTTGCTGTGGTTGTAGCCATCGGCAGCTGGCAGCCCATAGACCAAAATCTGTTCTGTTATCAGCCAAGGGGCAAACAAGTAACATCAGCAGTAACATCGATCTAGAGAGAAGGGTTGGAGAACCTGTGGCCTTCCAGATGTTGCCAGACTACAGTTCCAGGCATTGTGCATGACTGGCTACGTAATTGGAGCTAGAAGCAACATCTGGAGATTGATTTTCCCACCCCCAATTGTTGTAGATTTAGGCAATCCAGTAAACTTCTCCAGGTATGGGGGGGAGGGGGCAGAGGTTGGGTCTTTGGCTCTAAATAGGACATAACAAGGCCTTTACGCATTTGTTCATTTGTTCTGCTATATTCTTTGGGCAAAATCTAAATTGAATTACTTTATAATTTCTCTCCCACACCTCAATTTTTATCAGCTGCACTGAGTTTATTTTCAGGATGGGAGAGATCGGTTCACAATTAATCAACAGTTGGCCAAGAGATAATATTTCAGTAAATGGAGAGGATTATAATTTGAATTTGCATGCAGCTAATCTCTGCATCATAAAAACACAGATTCTGCAACTGAAATAAGACGTTCTAATGCCATGCTTACATTAAATAATGGGCTTCATGGGAAATGCTCTAGCCTTCGAGTAGCTGACATGTCAGAGGAGATGCCAAGTTTCAAACTGAACAATTCAGCGGCCTGAATGTAGCCATGTAGTTTTCCAGACTTCTTAGATATTTTTATTCGACGACTAGATTCGGCTTCAGCTTAGAAAGGGCTGGAATGCCATTCTGGTCATTATTGGGGATCAGGCCCCACTCATTCCTCCTGCCAGCTGGAGAATTCTGGGAGTTGAACTCCATACATCTTAAATTTGCCAAGGTTGAAAAACACTGGTCTTAAGAGCTTCTGGACTGGGGCCCTTTATAATAAGATACGATCAAATAATAAATATTTCTTTAAACCAGACAACCCCAGTTGGAACCCTTTAATTTGTAAAAAAAAAAAAATGAACAAATTTGCTTTGCAATTCCGTTTGATTTTTCAACCTTTTTTTATAGAGGGGGGGGGGGGAGGGCTGTCGTTTTAATGTAATGTTGTATATGTGCTTTTTCTTTCTACATATATAAAGAGGCCAGTAGGACTGTTGTTTTTTTAAGAAGCATAAGTGCAGGAGAGGTTTAGATAGGATTTTTGATTCAAGATCTTTTTTTTTCCCCCCAAGGACAGGGAATTATTTTTTTTTTTACATCCATCCTTTGAACCGAAAAGGAGAATCCCAGGAATTCTTTGTTCTGCTATCTGTGAAAAAATTCAAAGGAAAGTTTCAGTGCACATGAGCTCTTCTTAAGTGCTGTTGTTGAGGTGTGCTTTGATCATAAAAGAGGTGTGGCTTGCTTTAAAAGGGCACACATTATGGCGAGGAATTACTTAGAAGATCAGATTGTCTCGACAAGAATTTTGCACAGAACTGCGCAACAGACCTTCCACCTTGCCAGATCAGCGATGCGTATATTTCCCTCTTGAGGAGAAGACATGGCAACTGTCAAAAGACTGTATGTCTGTGGAGACTGTCAATCCTCCAGGCAGGGGTGGGCTTCAAAAATTTTAGCAAGGGGTTCTCTGCCTGGTTGCTGGGTGAGCGTGGCCATGGTGGGCGTGGCTAGTTGGCCTCCTCCACCACCGGGGGGGGGGGCGTTTTTGCCCTCCCCGGGCTCCAGAGGCTTTTCTCGAGCCTCCAGGAGGGCGAAAATGGCCTCCCAGACTCCGGAGGTCCTCTGGGGGGCTGGAAATGCACCCGTTTCCGGGCTTCACGAACTTTCAGTAGGCCCGTTTTTCAACCTTCCCGAGCCTCCACGCGCCCCCTGCACTTACCTGCATCCAAAACAGGCTGTGTGGGGACTCCGGGGAGGGGTTCTCCGAACTGCACATAATCTTAGCTAGAGGTTCTCTCGAACCCCTGCAAACCCCCAACAGCTCACCCCTGCATCCAGGTCATGGCTGTCCCAAAGGTGCATTTTTCCAAAAGGCAAGAAGGCTTCCTTGGTTTCTTCTTTGAAAACATTTCCCTGAAGAAGAAGTTTCTTGGATGAGATGTGAAATGTTTCCAAAGAAAAAACAAAGTCCAGTTGCCTTTTTGGAAAAAGCACCTTTGGGACAACGGTCAAAAGATTTTTTTTGATCAAGTGGAGAAGTCTATATGTGGAAATAGTTCTTTTTTAGAGCAGAAGCTACATAAATTCTTAGTTTGGGTAAAAATTTCTTCTCTCTGAGGTTGTGTTTTTTTTAAAAAAAAAGCCCTTTCCGTATACATGCATGCTTCAAGATCTTTGAAATTAGAGTGATCAGTTATTTGGGGAAATGCTGGCTGGGGATGATGGTATTTGAAGTCCAACATGACCAGAAGGGGGCCAGGAAAAGGAAGGTTGACTCAACCTTTTGCAGAGTACCTCTTGCCTCAGAGTGTGTGAACTTGAAAGAAAGAGAAATTGCCACGAAAGATCTTAAGCAGTGGTGGTATTCAGTTGTTTCTATCCGGTTCGGGCAAATCAGTAGTGACGGCTGTGGGAGGCTCTGATGTCATCACATCCCGTTTTTGACGCTCTGCGCATTCGCGGAAGGCTCCGTGAGGCGCGCATGCTCACATTTGCGAACCGGTAGCGAAGGTAAGTGAATACCACTCCCGAACTTAAGGCTTCCTGACTAAATGATTCAGGAGAGGTCAGCATAGAAAAAAGATGGCTGTTAGATCTAGATTGCCTTTGATCTTATGCACTTCGGTGTCTACTTCAGCAGCCTCCAAATAAAGGAAGCTAGAGGTCAAGATTTGCTGCTCGTGGTTGCTCCCAAATTTTAACCAGGGAACACCCAAAGCTTAGATTCCTATGAAACAGAACTTCAAAAATAGAATAATATATTATTTTATTTGTTTGTACTGATTGGTAACAGTTGATATATATATATATATATATAATATCAAGTCTTGGTGTATTCGGGTCTTTTCCCATGTAAGATTGAGAGTATCTTGGCGACGTTTCGATGAAGTTTTGCTTTGCTTGCACTAGCACAAAGCCGAAGACACCAGCCTGAAGATGACGAGTGGGACCTCGTCAAAATGTCGCCAAGATACTCTCAATCTTACACAGGAAAAGACCCGAATACGCCAAGACTTGCATACCTGTACCCGTGAAAATCTACAAAAACATATGTAATATATGTGTGTGTGTGTTGTGTGTGTGTGTGTTTTCTGAGGTTTTCGCGGGTGTTTGTAGGTCTTATATATATACATACATACACAGATGGACATCAGTTGATCTCCTGAATCATTCCGCTAGGAAGCCCTAAGATTTTTTTCATAGCAATTTCTCCCTCTGCTTTCAAACCCACCATGCATGGTTCCCAAACAAGCTGTCTGAATATGTATAGCATTTGGAATTTGGTGCTCTCTTCTAAACCTGACTTGTATCAAGTTGTGGTTGGATGAAGACCTGAGACAAGTGGTCAACCCTACAAGGGGAGCGAGATTTCACCAAAAGCACTCTTTACTTCTCCCCACCACCACCACCAAGACTTCTCCAGCAGCCCTGCCAAAACCCTTTTCACATCCCTGTGAAGATGGGTCTTTCCAGTTTAACTTCAAAGGCAAAGAAACCGTGGCGCGCTCAGCTGTGTACGTAAATTCTGTTGAATTGTTCACTCATAAAAGGATGGAAACGATCCAGGAGGTTCCTTCAGAAAGTCCTTACGTTCCTCGGCCACCACATCCTCTAATGGCCTTATTACAATCCCAATGAATGTGGGCTCCGGTTAAAACACACACCCAAAAAATTTATCAAAATAAGCAGGTCATCACAATCTGGATTTTCCCACTCTCCAGATGTACTGAGATCTACATTTCCAAAGCCTGTCTAGAGAGTGGGAAGGCTGGTATAATCCTCCTTGATGTTCTCTGGGACAGAAACAAAATGGTGCCTGAATGTATGCCAAGTGGCCCAACCAACAGGCTCTTGAGGTTGAAGTTGCATGAATAAACATCTAGTTGCACTTGATGAATACTAAAAAAAAATAAAAATAAAAAAATGAAATCACTTTTTTCCAATGGGCTTTTTGGGGAAACATGTCTTCTCCTCCCATTAAATGTAGTGTATTTCTAGAAGCTGTGATAGGCCTTTACGGTCCTTGACCTTGTTACTGTAACTTTTTTTTTTTCCTTCACAATTTTGTGAAATGTAGAGCGGCAGCCAAGAAGTGAGGTGGGATTACGTCCACCTTCAGTTGTGTACTGTGTTATGGCTGTACGTAGATTAAGCTGATATTATTTAGAATTTCCACAGCTGTATTATGTATGTGTATTTGGGTTGTGTTTGTGTGTGTGTGTGTGTTCCGGTCCGTGGGGAGAGAATGAAGATGTGTCTGTGGGTTTAAGCTTTTTAGGGTTTGGTGTCTCTGGGTTGTTTTTTTTATATATATATATAAAATATAAGTGACTCAATAACCCGTAACCATTTAAAACTGTCCTTTCCTATTAATTTGAGATCATGTGTTTAGTATGGGTAATGTGAACTTATGTCTGTGGGAAGAGACAAAATCATTTGTACTGCTCTAATCCTGTGGGGATGGTTGGTTAGCAATATAAGAATCCAGGTAGAGATTTCACATAGGAATGCCTCTTCATGCTTGCTCAAAAATTGTATAGGGAAAAATGAGAATTATAACCTCAGCTTCTGCTCACATTTAAGAGAAACCATAATACAGGACAGAAAATGTCGAAGGGTGAGCACCAGAGGGAAGTCTACAGTGGCGGGATTCAGCCGGTTCGCACCAGTTCGGGAGAACCGGTTGTTAACTTTCTGAGCAGTTTGGCAAACTGGTTGTTGAAAGAAATCATTAGGGCAGAGAACCAGTTGTTAAATTACTCGAATCCCACCACTGGAAGTCTATGGTCCATTTCCCTTTTCACCCACTGTCCAAAGTTTATCTCTGAAAAGATTTGTCAGACGAGTGGGAAGAGCAGGAGCTTTGGGTATTTTCAGATTTCCCTGGTGCCAGAAGTAAAGAAGTAGACAAAAATCAAAATACACCTTTGATTGGCTACAAGGATGCTCCAATATAGCATCACCTGAGTGACCCATATCTGGCCCACCAGTTGCTTGTAACTGACCAACAGGCTTTTCCACCAATAGTTTAATCCCAGTAAAGAAGGTGAGATTGGGAGGAATGGATTTTTATAGTGTTCATATGGTCTTGGATAACTTTGATTCTGTTACCTCAGGACGTGTTTGAAGTTATTCCAGAGCAACAAGAAGTTGACTGGGGTGTCCCTTTCCTACACTCCAAAAATATAAATATCACAGGAATAACTGATATTTGTGGGCTTTAGACAGGGCCGGATTTTCCTTTAGGCTAACTAGGCTTCAACCTAGGGCCTCAAGATCAAGAGGGGTATTTTATTATCTCTCATGTAATTTACAAACTTAAAAATGGGAGGTGAAAGGGCCTCATAAGTGGAATAGCCTAGGGCCTCTTTTCATCTAAATCCGGCCCTGGCTTTAGATTACCCTTAATAACACCAGCAAAATGAAGATAGCAACATAGACCCATTCTTTTTGAAAACGTGCAGATTTAAGATCTAACCAAGACTTTATCTTAAGTTTTCTAACCAAGATGCATATTGGACAAGCCAATCCTACTGGATCTATCTGTGTGACTTACAATTTTTCCCCCCTGTCTTTCTTGGTTTAAGCTTTTAGTTATACTCATTTTGAATTGTATTGGAGCAGATCCAGAAGAAGAAAAAAATTCTAGTGAGCTGAAACTGAAACGTATTTTTCAATAAAGTAATACGAGTGTGCATATTAACCTGTTAACAAGCAATTCATAAAATCTGCACTTTTTATGAGGTTTTCAAGAAAAAAAAATCTATTTATAGGTACGGAAGAGTGGGGTTTGTTTAAACTGTATAGCATTTATACTTGCTGAAATCTCTTTCATTGTTATCAGCAGGAATTTTACTGGTTCAATAAAACTGGCAAAAAAACCCCACCTCTTGTCCTGTTTCTTATTTTCAGTTCAATGAATGCTCTCGCCTCTTTTATTATGTTTTTTACCTGACAGGCAAAAGTATCCAGTGGTGGTGAAAACTACAGTGTGAAGCAGGAGTTCAAGATAGGCAAAAAAATATATATTATTATCAGCTAGTATCAGGTTGAACCACTGTTTATTGAATTAAACCCGCACTGGCTGGCTTCACAGAATATCCCCAGCCTCTGACAAGCAACCTGCTTTTTAGTTTAGCCAACTGGGTGGTCTAGTGGTTAAGATACCGGGCTAGAAAGCCAGGAGACTGTGAATTCTAGTCCCACCTTAGACATGAAAACCAGCTAGGCAACTTTGAGCCACTCACTCTCGCAGCTCAACAACAGGGTTAGTGTGGGGAAAATAGAAGGTGGAAGGAGGTACCGTATTTTCTGGCGTATAAGACTACTTTTTAACACAGGAAAAATCCTCTCAAAAGTCGGGGGTCGTCTTATACGAAAAGAGCCTTGGATAGTACAGTGGTCTAAAGCCCTGTTATTAACATCAGCTGCCTGCAATTATTGCAGGTTCGAATCTCACCAAGGCTCAAGGTTGACTCAGCCTTCCATCCTTTCTAAGGTAGGTAAATTGAGGACCCAGTTTGTGGGGGCAATAAGCTGACTTTGTATAAATATACAAAAGTATGAAGGCTATTGCTTAGCGCATTGTAAGCCGCCCTGAGTCTTCGGAGAAGGGCGGCATATATAAATCAAATTTTAAAAAAATACGCCGGGTATAAGCCTACTGACGCTCCGACTTCCCCAGCTGACCCCCAGTGATGGCAAGCCCCAGCTGTCTGGGGAAGTCGGAGCGTCGGTAATATCCACCTGGATGCCTGGGACGGTGGGGGAAGCTCTGCGCAGCAACCAGCTGGGTCCAGCATTCAGTGGCATGCAGCCTTGATGAGATTGGCACAGCTTCCCGAATCTGAGTTGCCGGCGCTGACCGATGACGCTACGGGAGCGCCGACAACATTGAGGGGTAGTCTTACATGGCGAGTATAACCCAAACCCTATATTTTAATAGGAAAAGTAGGGTGTTGCCCAGTTGTCTTATACGCCGGAAAATATGGTATGTACGCCACCTTGAGTTATTTATAAAAATAATAAAAGCAGGGGGGTTCTTGGTGGTCTCGGAGCTTGGCTGTTTTCTAGCAGACATTTCATTACTCAAACTAGGTAACCTCATCAGCATTGATAGTGTTACCTAGTTTGGATAAGGAAACGTCTACAAGAAAACCACTAGCCCTGATGATGTTACCTAGTTTGGGTAATGAAACGTCTGCAAAAAAAAAACGCCCAAGCTTTGGAGAGCACCAAGGGCTCCTCATTTCAACCCCTGAGCTACAAATATTCTCCTTTATTAATAAAAGCAAAATATAAATGTTGAACATCATTCTAAAATGATTGGCAGCCATTTATCCCGATGGTTGTCTGTTACTTGTAAAATCAGCACAAGCATGCTTTTGAATTTAGATTTCTGGGAAAACCAACATCAAAGAAGGTGATTCTTGAGGGCTTCTCAAGGAGACCTGTTGGCCACTTCGAGAAATAAGATCTATATTAGAATATGCAGACATGAACAGATTAACACTTGCAATTAAGGAGAAAGAACAAATGGAATATTATACGATAGGGGAATTATTTTATCAAAGGTTAAGAGAATAAAAATGGAAGTTGGTAATAAAAGAAGAATATTAAAGAAGAGTAGAAAATATAGAGAGGTAAACAATATGTTATTATGACTATTAGGATTATTATACTTATTATTATATTCTTATTAGAAGATATGTTAAGACGGAAAAATGAATAGGTTTACTATGTTCAATATTACAATTGTAAGCCAATTTCTGATTCATAGAGTCTTAACAACATTCCTTCTCCAAGCAAGAATGAATTCTATGCCTTTGTAGCATCCCCAGCAGCCTTCAAATTTGTGAATCAGAAACACGGCGTCTCTCACACAGTACTATATGTCTCCCTTAAATTGGCCTAAGTTGGAAAAACATCCCAGATGATGTCAGCGGTAAACTAATTTTTTGGGTATACATCAGTGATGGCTAACCTTTTTGTCATCGCATGCCAGGAGCGGGGTGTGTGTGTGTACACGTGCGCGTGTGCCCACACCCATAATTCTATGCGACGACTCCCCCCGCTCCTGGCACACGATGTAGTCCCACCGGAAGTTGCCAAACGGGCCATTTCCGGCCTCCAGAGGGCCTCCAGGGAAGTGGGGAAGGCCGTTTTCTCCTCCCCAGGCTCCTAGAAAGGCTCTGGAAGCTGGGGACAGGAAAAAATGGGACTTCCTCCCTGAGGCCCTCCGGAGGCAGGAAACAGTTTGTTTCCCTACTTCTGGTGGCAAAAATCAGCTGGCCAGTGCGCACATGCGCGCCAGAGCTGAGCTTGCATGCCCACCAATATGGGGCACGCATTCCATAGGTTCACTATGACGGGTATACATTATTGCCCAAAGAACTAGACGGACATACCCCAGAGTTTGCAAAACTGAGTAGCCACACAGATTGCAGCCCAGAATTCATTACTTCACGCAACATGTTTAAAGCTGTCCTATGCACGCATCCATCATGTGTATCCAATCAAATTATAATATGATTCAACCATCCAATTCTCACAGGAGAGATGAAGCTATTTGGGGTGTTCTCTTTTGCTATTAATTTATTTGATTTTTTAAAATCAAGAATGCATTTGACATGTGCCATTGGTCTTTTGCATTACAACAAAAGGTACCGTATATACTCGGGTATAAGCCGACCCGAATATAAGCCGAGGCACCCAATTTTACCACAAAAAACTGGGAAAACTTATTGACTTGAGTATAAGCCACGGGTGAGAAATGCAGCGGCTACCGGTAAATTTCAAAATAAAAATAAATACCAATAAAATTACATTAATTGAGGCATCAGTAGGTTAAATGTTTTTGAATATTGATTTCAAGGAAAAACAGTAAACTAGCTCTGTAAGTGGAAAAGAGGATCAACAAAAACAAAAATCTTGTCACCATGGTGAAGAGAAGCAGTTGTGAAATGAGTGACACGATTGTTAAGAATGCTACAATGGGCATAAATGATGACCAGTCATAAGTGTGAGGACCGGTCAGTATTTCAAATATTAAACTGGGAGCTTTTAATTAGCCTATCCTGATCCCTAAACCCTTTCGGTTCGGTTTGGTTTTTTTGAAATTAGCAGGCTTATGTTGTCCCTACTCCTTAACACAAGGGGGCGATGTTAAATTAGAAATATTTGTTCCACGCCTAGAAACCCTTTTCACGCTAACAAACCGAAGCTAGTTTTATCTAGAGCTGCAGTTCATGAAAGCTTGTATCTTTTAATAAAATGTATTATTCTGAAAAGATCCTCACACCTACAACCGTTGCAGCATCCCTATGGTCGTCTGATCAGATTTCAGGCACTTGACAACCAGTATGTATTTGAGATGGTCGCAATGGCCCAGCTTCAAATATTCACCATTGGTGACCTTCCCAGCCAGCTTCCGGCAAGCAAAAATCAATGCTCACTTTGTTTACACTGACTAGAATGGAAAGCCAACACTTGGATGATTCTATCTTACATATTTCACATATAATAGATTGTGGCACCAGTTATTAAGATCTAATAAATAAACTTGATTTCAAATTGAAATTCCTTGGGCCCCACTCCTAGTATTTCTGATATGCTAATTCAGAGATGTCAAACTCGATTTTATTGAGGGCCGCATCAGGGTAGTGTTTGATCTCGGGGGGGGGGAGGGTGTGTGTGTGGCCAGGGTGGGCGTGGCCAGCTTGATGTCACTCATATTGGGGGCACCTGTGGTGGCCCAAGCACTCTGCCAACAAAAATGGACTCCCGAGCTCCATTTTCGGCTGCGACAGCCTCCTGGAATCCTCTGCCAGCGAAAACAGAGTTCCGGGGCTCTCCCGGTTTTCTCTGGCAGAGGCACTGTGGGCCGTTTCCAGGGCAGCCCCACAGGCCAGATCTAAGCACCCTGTGAGCCAGATCCGGGCCCCGGGCCTTGAGTTTGACACCCCTGTTCTAATTAGTAGTAGAAAATACATCTATTTTCGAACCTGCATTATTGCAGGTTCGAATCTCACCAGGGCTCAAGGTTGACTCAGCCTTCCATCCTTTCTAAGGTAGGTAAATTGAGGACCCAGTTTGTGGGGGCAATAAGCTGACTTTGTATAAATATACAAAAGTATGAAGGCTATTGCTTAGCGCATTGTAAGCCGCCCTGAGTCTCCGGAGAAGGGCGGCATATAAATCAAATTTTTTTTAAAAAATCTATATAAAAATGCAAGGGGATTTTCACGGGCTATCTTCAGCAATTTAATCTCCAGGGTTAAATATTAATGCTGGGTGTCTGATTTAGGAAGCTGGTCTCCTCTCCTGGGAACTAAGATTTGTTCTGTTTGAATGAATTTGTTCCACTCACACACACACAAAAGATCAGGGAAAGGAACTTTCCACAAAAAATGGGATTCCCTGCAGATTAGAGAAAGTTTAACTTTTTTAAAGGCTCAGCTTGATGTTACTACAGAATGGACACCACAGCAGTTGCAGTTCTGGTGCAAGTTATTCTAGGGTGGTTTTATGTGTGCACATCTTCAAGTCCGTGTTGACACCTCGCAACTGCCTATACAAGTCCCTGTGGATTTTCTTGGCAAAATCTCATAAATAGTTTGCCATTGCCTTCTACCTTGGGTTGAGAGAGGGAGCTGGCTTTGTGCCTAAGGCGTGGCTAGAATTCATGGTCTCCCATTTTCTAGCCCGGTTCTTAACCCTAACACCAAACTGGTTCTCTTTAAGTCTTATGATTCCCCTCAAGGTGATAAATTCATCCAAAACTGTCCTTCCATTATGGAAGTTGCCTTTTTTTTTTTGCCATTGCTGTTTTTCTATCCGTTTCGCATCAATCTCATTCTCATTCCTATCTTTGTTTATGTATCAAACAGCAACAAAACTGTGACAACAGAAACCTTTGTACTGACATGCATGGTGCTTGAAATGTTTACGCATGTAATCTCTCTACAGATAGCCTAATACAGGGGTGAAATCCAGCAGGTTCTGACAGGTTCTGGAGAACCGGTAGCGGAAATTTTGAGTAGTTTGGAAAACTGGCAAATACCACCCCTGGCTGGCCCCAGGAGTGGGATGGGAATGGAGATTTTGCAATATCCTCCCCCCAGGAGTGGGGAGGGAATGGGGATTTTGCAGTATCCTTCCCCCAGGAGTGGGGAGGGAATGGGGATTTTGCAGTATCCTTCCCCTGCCATGCCCACCAAGCCACACCCACAGAACCAGTAATAAAAAAAAATTGAATTCCACCACTGGCCTAATATCTGGGCCAAGCTGGAATGCAGAGAAAATACAAGTGGGTAAATTGTTGCTCCAACTAATACCAAGTAATGCCAACCTCATGTGTCAAAAGTCTACATATGAGCCAGTACTTTGGTGTTTCTTGTGCCATCTCCTTGGATTGCTTGCCGAGTATCATGAATTTTGGGGAAATACAGGTAGACCTTGACTTACAACCATTTAGTGATTTTGAAGTCTGCACTAAAAAAAATGACTGTTTTTCAATGTCGGCATCCCCATGGTCTTGTGATCAAAAATTCAGACAGCTCATATTTATGTGGTTGCAGTATCCTGAGGTCATGTGGTCACCTTTTGTGAACTTCTGACAAGTCAATGGAGAAGGCAGATTCACTTAAGAATTGTGGTTTTTTGTTTTATTTGATTTATATGCCGCCCTTCTCCGGAGACTCAGGGCAGCTTACAACGTGTTAAGCAATAGCCTTCATACTTTTGTATATTTATACAAAGTCAGCTTATTGCCCCCACAATCTGGGTCCTCATTTTACCTACCTTAGAAAGGATGGAAGGCTGAGTCAACCTTGAGCCTGGTGAGATTTGAACTTGCAGTAACTGCAGGCAGCTTGATGTTAATAAGTTAATAACAGTGCTTTAGTCTGCTGCACCACTAGGTTCTTGTGTTGTGTTACTAACTTAACAACTGCAATGTTTCCCTTACCAAATGTGGCAAGGAAGGTCTTAAAATGGGGCAAAACTCAACAATTTTCTTGCTTTGCAACATAGATTTTGGGCTCAATTGTGGCCATTAGTCAAGAACTACCTGCATTTATTTAATCAAAAATAATAATGCACACATATATAGTATTACATACAATATACATGTTCATTTCCTAACTATAATTATTTGATACACTAAAAATTTATCATTTTGCAGAAACTTCACTTTTCTGAGATTTAAATTCTTTTCATGTACATCTTTCTGGCCTAGCATCTCAATGTTAGATGCTAAAAACTTAAAAGTCAAAACAGTACAAATCTCTTAATTTTGTGTTCTGTTAGGAGAAGTTAACTACTTAAGAACTAAGTGGACTTGTGCATATTTAGGGTGACCAAACATGTTTTAGCTCTGGTAACCAAACCTCAGGAGGGGTTTGAGAGCACCTTTTCAAATTAACCAGTTTTATTCGAAGGCATACACTGTTGTGAACTGCAGTGGTGAAATCTAATTTTTTTTACTACCGGTTCTGTGGGCGTGGCTTGGTGGGCGTGGTGTGGCTTGGTGGGCGTGGCTTGGTGGGCATGGCAGGGGAAGGATATTGCAAAATCTCCATTCCCACCCCACTCTGGGGCCATCCAGAGGTGGTATTTGCCAGTTCTCCAAACTATTCAAAATTTCCACCAGCAGTTCTCCGAACTGCTCAAAATTTCCGCTACCAGTTCTCCAGAACCTGTCAGAACCTGCTGGATTTCACCCCTGGAACTGCACCAATCTGAAACAGTGTCCCAGGCTCTTCCTGAAGTGAGTTGTGGCAAAAAGAAGCGGGACATATCAGTTCCACAATTTGGAAATGGGACATCTTTTCCCTTGCTCCCAAAGTACATTAATTAAATTACAGATTCTTACCAAACCAGATCATCAGGAAAGGTAGCTTACCGCTCACTGCATTTCTGGATTAGAAAATGTTGCCTCAGGTAGATTTTCACCACTTAAGTCAGTGTTTCTCAATCTTGGCCACTTGGAAGATGTGTGGACTTCAATTCCCAGAATTCCCCAGCCAGCATGGTGGTTGGAGAATTCTGGGAGTTGAAGTCCATATATCTGCAAGTGGCCAAGGCTGAAAAACATTGACCTAAGCTGATGCCAAAAAGAGTGTTGTTACTTCAGGTCCCACCTGGTTGGCTGACAGACGTTCCCAAAATGGACTGATGGTTGAATACAAGTTCAGCAAACCATTTAAATAAAGCCATTGACATACAAGTAGCAACGCTCCAAGCGGACATTCAGGAAGCAGACAATAATAAAAAGAAGTCTCAATGCAATTGCCAATTGTGACTTTTCATGTGTTGTGCAGGGTGCAATTGTAATCAACTCAAACTGAAAAAGCTGAGTGCAAATGGGAACTATGAGGTACCAATAAAGGAGAATGATGAGGGGATTCCCCGCAGAGGATCTCACTGAGCGGGGGATCTACTTGCTCCTGGTATTTCAAGTAACTGAAGTTTTCCTCAGAAGAACATTCCTTGTCAAGTTTAAGGCGCAGGCAGAGGTGGTATTCAGCCGCTTCGGGCCGGTTCACCCGAACTGGTAGCGGAAATCACGGGTGCCACCCGCCCCAGCTCCATGCCATCCTATTTAGGCACGTTTTTGAGGCCGGGCCCCAGCAGTGAAATCCAGCAGGTTCTGACAGGTTCTGGAGAACCGGTAGCGGAAATTTTGAGCAGTTCGGAGAACCGGCAAATACCACCTCTGGCTGGCCCGAGAGTGGGGTGGGAACGGAGATTTTGCAGGATCCTTCCCCTGCCACACCCACCCAATGACGCCCACCAAGATGTGCCACGCCCACCAAGCCACGCCCACAGAACCGATAGTAAAACAAATTGGATTTCACCACTGCCGGGTGCATGCGTGGAAGGGGCGCGTGGGCTCACATTTGCGAACTGGTAGGGAAAAGTACCACCCCTGGGCACAGGGTATGTAAAATGACTCAAGTGATCCATGAAAACTTAATTTTCTTGGTACTCTTGGTAAACAATGCTTGGTTTAAAAAAGCCTCCCAAAATGGAAAGGATGGGAAATCAGTAACCGTTACTTTACAAAAAGAGGAAAAAGGCAGCAAGGAAGGGCATTTAATTGAGTGGTTCTTGCATTTTCCAAACCTTTCTTCAGTGTTCCGTAATTGCATAAAATATGACATCTGCTGCCCCAGAGGAAATGCTGTTTGTTTTCTTAGCAGACATATTTCTGTGTGTCTTCATCCAAGATGTCCTGCAGCAACTTCAAAACTTACATATGTTTTAAGAAACCAATATAATGCAGAATAAAAATAGCAGGGGGTGCGGAGACTGCCAAAGATAGCAGAGCTCTAGAAATCTGCGAGAAAACAGTTTAAGGCAATGCTTCTCAATGCTGGCAGCTTGAAAACATGTGGACTTCAACTCCCAGAATTCCCCAGCCAGCAAAGCTGAAGGAATAGGCACCTCCCAAGCACAGCTAGCTGGGGAATCCTGAGAACTGAAGGCCACACATTTTCAAATTGCCAAGGTTGGGAAACACTGTTTTAGGACCTAGGCTCCTAGTCCTTCAATGGAAACAACGCGAGCGTTGCCCCAGCTCAGCTCCGACATGGGCATCTGATTTTCGGGCCTTCCGGGCCCACCGGAAGTTGGCAAACAGGCCATTTCCAGCCTCTGAGGGTATGGGGAAGGCCTGTTTTCGCCCTTCTCAGGCTCCTAGACAGCCTCCGGAGCCCAGGGAGGGCAAAAAACAGGACTTCCGGTCCTACCGGAAGTCAGCAAAGTCAGTTTCCGGCCTCCAGAGGGCCTCCAGTGGGGCTAGGGAAGGCTGTTTTCACCCTCCCCAGGCTCCAAGAAAACCTCTGGAGCCTGGGGAGGGTGAAAAACGGGCCTACTAGGTCCAACCATGCCATCACGTGCCAAAAGTGGGGGGAACGTGGGGGGGCACTTTGAATTATGGGTATGGGCACATTTGCACATGACACACACCCCTCACGCTCCCCACGCTTTTGGCCGACAACAGCAAAAAGGTTAGCCATCACTGCTATATATGATGTCTTCAAAAGCTGGCATATATTACAAAAAGCCATTCCTTTCTGCACAGAACACACTGAATTTGGGTTTGGTCACTCTGCCTGGGAAGAGCATCCTGAAGATTAAAGATCTCAAAAGAAAAAAAATATCCCTGTTTTTGGTCCTGCACAGAGGTGAGTTTCACATAATTTTACCGCCGGTTCACCGCGGACCAAAAATGTGAGGATGTGCACCTTCCGTGCATGCGCGAAGCCTCCTGCGGAAACGCTTTGCTCACATGTACGCTTGCATGCACACGCGCTGCTTAGAAAATGTGGCTAAATAGGATGGCCCGAACCGGCTGAATACCACCATTGGTCCTACATCATCTCAGCAGACAGAAGGGACTAAGAAAGATTTTGTTAATGTCTCTGCAGGAGAAGAGGAGCATCTTTGAAGCTACCATGCATGAATACCCATACATTTCAATAAATCCTTGATTCTTTGAACCTCTCTTTGGTAGATGTCAGATATAATATCTTTCAAGTCAGTGATGACTGCTGAAGATTGCCTGGACAGGTCCCTGAGGTTTTCTTGGCAAAATCTTGGAAAGGAGTTTGCCATTGCCTTCTTCCTAGGGTTGAGAGAGAGAGGGACTGGCCCAGTGGTGAAATCCAAATTTTTTTACTACCAGTTCTGTGGGCGTGGCTTGGTGGGCGTGGCAGGGGAAGGACACTGCAAAATCCCCATTCCCTCCCCACTCTGGGGCCAGCCAGAGGCGGTATTTGCCGGTTCTTCAAACTACTCAAAATTTCCGCTACCAGTTCTCCAGAACCTGTCAGAAGCTGCTGGATTTCACCCCTGGACTGGCCCAAGGTCACCCAGCTAGCTTCGTGCCTAATGCAAGTTTAGAACTGATGGTCTCCTGCTTTCTACCCCGGTACCTTAACCACTACACCAAACTGCCCTGTCTCTCTTTGTCATTTAGAAAATTGTTTAAAAGAGCAGCTTGCTCTCCCACACCTCGGAGACAGGGTGATTATGGAGCACCCGTGCATTATGATTGGTTTATTGTTGGTATTCTGTTCTTCTGGTTGGTTGGGTTATTATTTTTTTTTAACATATACTGTCTTTTTATTTGTAACCCCATCCAGAGACAGACTTTGAAACCAGAAAACTACAAACTGCCAGAAAGGAATACAGTATATGATACCAAAATATACATAGCAGCAATACATGAACAGTATCTTGCACTTTACATACATTATTTGGCTCAATATAGTTAAGTAATTCTCTGTTTTTGCTCAATACTTTCCTCATCTACTCTACACTTTTGGGGCGAGGAGCTGAACTTGATGGAGACAGTTGTAATGGGCCTTCTAAGAGACGAGTGGCATGATTCATGCCATGATGGCGTCATGCAAATTGCATTAATTAGGCAAGTAGCATCATTTGCATGACGACATCGTGGCAAGTAGGACATCATGGCGGCTTCTACCAGAGATCCACAGCAATGATTGGCTTTGGCCAAGTCCCAAGTGATTTGTTTGGCTTTGGCTTAGCATTTTATATGAACCCAGCCACTGTAATCTAAAAACCATACTTTAGAGCTTAGTTTGTTGTGTGAAACAAGATAATTATGGCTCATTCGTTTAACCAGTTAAGCAACCAGAAGCTTTCCACAATGTGTGAATCCCATTCATGCCCAATGTGAGATCTAAACGAAGGTCTAAGTCAATCTTTTTGCACGTCTTCACTCTGGAAATTTACTTTTTCTTTAGCGAGCTTTGGTTACTGGGGTTCCTAAAATACTGCCCTAATTTACCATCCCCATTAGCAGCAATAACACTTATATACTGCTTCACAGTGCTTTACAGCTCTCTCTAAGCGGTTTACAGAGTCAGCCTATTGCCCCCAACGATCTGGGTCCTCATTTTACCCAGCTCGGAAGGATGGAAGGCTGAGTCAACCTTCAGCCGGTGAGAATTGAACTGCTGAACTGCAGCTAGCAGTCAGCTGAAGTAGCCTGCAGTACTGCACTCTAACCACTGGGCCACCTCGGCTCTTACTTGCCTTGAAGACGATGAAACAAGCATAATGTACAGATCATGAGTTAACCCAAATTAGATTAGTAGCATGGCTCAGTAACTGGGGTGTTAAGCAGATGGCCTTCTCCCTAATCACACTTACAGTTTAGGCAGCATTAAATATGGGGTCAGTGTATTCAAACCTCTCTATCATTGTACTAAGATGACCTTGACTTACAAAACCATTAAAATCTTTCAAAAACCATTTGCACCCACAGGAAAATCCCTTCCATATTTTAGAACTCGACTTTCTCCATCCCAATGTCCTCCAGAAGAGTTGGATTACAACATCCAAAATTTCTACCCAACACAGTGGAAGATTATTCTGGTTGAAAATGATGGCAATTGCAATCCAGCACAACTCGAGGTTGTTGGATTATCCAGAGAGCCAAGAGATTCGGGCAACCACGGCTTGCTAAGAACAATGCAATATTCACATTTTTAGATGTTTTAGTCAATCTCAGATCCAGAGTGTTCCGTTTTTGTTTTTTCCAAAAAGCTGGACACAAGAAGCAAGAAGCCAATAAGTTCAACAGCTTGACAAGTTCAACGTTTTACAATAAGTGCAATTTTAATTTGCCATTCAATTCCCATTTCAGGTTTTACGTAGCTCACCCATGTTACCAGAACATCGGTTCATCACTGGAAAGGTCACCACAATAAATACGTAGAAGAATAGCCGAAGATAAGCAATAAGAGAGGACAAGTATTGCTTTGGAAGATAATCTCTGGAGTCAGTCTTAAAAAACAGTCGTGGGAAGAATCTTGCTAGCTAGGAAAGACACAACATGGTTTAGGCCCTTCACCAAACTTGTGATAGCATTGATGACCAATAAGAATGCGCCCCCAATGCCTGAAGCAATATCTTTGAGCACAGCAGGAATGGCACCCAGGGTGTAAAAAGGGAAAGAGACAATATCCAGGATCAGATTCACGGGGACGCTAAGAATCCTATAGGTCACCATGAGAACATTGTAGATGTTTTTCGCAATACCATTCAAGATGCTGACACCCACTCGGGCCAGGCTGATAAAGATATCCAGAAGAGCGATAGATATCCCTTTGATGAAGGTGCACACTCCGCTGAAAATCTTCTGGACAATGCACTTTAGCAAACACCACACACCTTTCACAAGTTGGCAAATCAGATAGCAAACAAATTTAACCAGTTTCCAGATAGGGCTAACAATGAAATGACAAAGATTCTTCAGAAAGCCACTCTCCTCCTTGACGGTCTGAGTGTGCTTACTTTGAGTGGGCTTTTTCGCACACCTTTTGTCTGGTTTCTTCGCCTGGACCTCCTTCACCGAGCGCAACACGGTCTCCAGCTTCTTAGGATCCTGTCGGTCTTGCCCGCAGTGGTTCTTGAAGAGCTCAGTTCCAGCAGGAAGCTTCTTCTCAAGGGCTTCTACCGTTAGGTCTTCGAGACGACTCTCAACATCAGCCTCTTTGATAAATCCCAGCGACCAGGTCTCGGCACCATTGTCACAGCAAGCTGCCAGCCAGACAGATTTGGGGACCGCCATTTTGTCCTTTACTTTGAGAGAGGAAGGCATCGCTCCGGTGAGGAGATGGAGGTCTTTCCCATTTTGACAGTTAGGAGCCAAACTGTGGCTGACAAGCTGCTCAACTTCCCAGTGCCAAAGTTCCTGGAAAGGAGGGGAGAGTGGCATGGCATTGGTCAGCGTGTGGGTGGCAATGTGGTGATCATTCTTATGAAGACAGCTGGGGTTCAGGTTCCCACGCTCATATCCAGAGTCTACATAATCTGCCATGAGAGCCTGGTTTCTACCCAGATGTTCCAATGACTCTCCAATTTCAGCTTCGGGCATCATTTCTTCCTGATTATTTCCAGGGTCATCAATCTGAAAAAGAGATAAGAGAAACTGTTGAGTTCATATTTAAGTCAAGGTAAAGGTTCCCCTCGCCCATATGTGCTAGTCATTCCCGACTCTAGGGGGTGGTGCTCATCTCCATTTCAGAGCTGAAGAGCCAGCACTGTCCGAAGACGTCTCCGTGGTCATGTGGCCGACATGACTAAACACCAAAGGCACACGGAACGCTGTTACCTTCCCACCAAACGTGGTCCCTATTTTTCGACTTGCATGTTTTTGAACTGCTAAATTGGCAGAAGCTAGGACAAGTAACGGGGCTCACCCCTTTACGTGGCACTAGGGATTTGAACCGTTGAACTACCGACCTTTCAATCAACAATCTAAGCCACTGAGTCACCGCGTCCCTTTAATTCATATTTACCATCCGAGTCATTTCCTGTAAGGTAGGAATTCCATCCACCATCCCCAAATAAATGGTTGGAAAAGATATTTTGGAAATATGCAACGATGATGTTAGCTAGGCGCGTAATGAAACATCTGAGAACCAGTTTGACTGAGTGATTAAAGCACCAGGCAAGACTGGGAATTCTAGTCCTGACATAGCCCTCAAAGCCAGGTGGGTGACTTTGGGTCAGTCACTTTCTCTCAGCCTAACTCACTTCACAGGGTTGTTGTGGGGAAAATAGGAGAAAGGAGAAGTTTTAGGCATATTTGCTGCCTTGACTTATTTATAAAATTAATAAAGGCAGGATATAAATAAATAAACCTGAAAGCAAACAGCCAAGCTTAAAACAGCATCCCAAACCCCATAATTTTGGAAATCATATATCAGTTCCGATATTTTGGTGATGGCTCTTTTAAGGTAACCCTAGTATTATCCTTTTAAATTTGGCAGGTTGCTTTTTTATAATAAAGCCTGTGCTCAGAGTTAGAGCTTGAAATTATGCATAATTTGAAATGCTCAAATTGAATGCAAATTTCAAACATACACTGCAATTTTTGAAATCTAGAATTAACAGCTAGCAATGGGGAACAAGTGAACTTTCTGATTTTATATTTGTTTTGGTATTATTTATTGGTCATGGACCAGTCGATTCATGAGCACCTTCGGGAAAAGGATGCTGGGAAGATTTTGAGACAATCCAAAAAAAGGTTAACCCGATGATGTTATTTTGAAAGGTCAGCCTAAGTAATCTCATGACATAATTTAGGTATGATTAATATAACCATGATTTATGGAATGAACCCAGAAGGATGCTTGCTTTGTACATGCAGAGACCATACTTTGAATGATTCTTCAATCATGAAGTTCTATAAACCAAATGGATCAGCCTTACACATAGACCTGCCTTCCCGTTTCAGATTTTTGCAGCCTTCTGTCATGGATTGACTCTTCTGACACCTCTTCCATAGTCGGAAGATTTTACATTCTGTAACATTCCTGGATACCTCAAGTAAGAAGGCTAGAAGTCTTCACCACCACAGGCATCAGAACGTTAAAACAAAGATGGAAATCCCCACGTCATTCTTAGGAAGTTAAAAATGACTACATAATTCAGGAATGTGTTGGCCGTGGACAGCTCTTGTTGTACGCCATTAAATAAACAAGAGTTCCAAGCAACGCAGGGTTTTATTTCCATCAAGAAATGCTCATTAGCATGGAGGATTTTGCATACGACCCCTGATTATGATTTCAAAACCATTGTTAGAACCAGAGGTCTTCAGATTTGGCCGCTTTAAGACTTGTGGACTTCCACTCCCAGAATTCTCCAGCCAGCATAGCTGGCTGGAGAATTCTGGGAGTCGAAGTCCACAAGTCTTAAAGCTGCCAAGTTTGAAGACCTTTGGCTAGAACAGTTCTGACCAATCTGACAAGTCCGGTTTCTGATGGCAATGGCGTTCTGCACTCGCCTAGAAACCACCACTTGCCTATTATTACAAGTGGTCCTCGACTTATGACCATAATTGAGCCCAAAATTTCAGTGGTTAAGTGAGACAGTTGTTAAGTCAGTTTTGCCCCATTCGCCGGCCTTTCTTGCCACTTGTTAAGTGAATCACCGCAGTGGTTAAATTAGTAACACAGTTATTAAATGACTATGCATCCAAATTTTGAACATGTGACCATGGGGATGCTGCGACGATCCTAAATGTGAAAACCGGTCATAAGTCACTACTTTTCAGTCCTGCTATAAGTTCAAACAGTCACTAAATGAATGGTTGTTGAGTCCAGACTACACGTATTTATATTTTTCAGGTCAACATTTCATCCTTCTTCAGCCTTTAAAAAATTGTGCCCTTGTTTAGCCAGAAAAGAAAAGAAAAGAAAAGAAAAGAATAGAATAGAATAGAATAGAATAGAATAGAATAGAATAGATTAGAATAGAATAGAATAGAATA
>WNWU01000031.1:5271580-5281947 GCA_012654045.1 Ptyas mucosa
GAAGAGAAGAGAAGAGAAGAGAAGAGAAGAGAAGAGAATTAGGAATAACATATAAGTGTTATCGTTTTGGCTAATTATGCGTAATTGTTCTCACTAGCAGGCAATCATTATACAATGCCATTCAGGTTCTGTTGGTGTATTTTGGACATGAGATATGAACTTCTGCCTGGAGTTTGGCTACGTGACGCCCTATTCAATTTCAGGTGGGTCTTTGATTTACAACCATAATTGCTTGAAATTACAAAAGGATTGAAAAAGATGTAGAGATTCTCAGTCATTCAGGTCATGGTTGTCCCAAAGATGCTTTTTTTTTCAGGAGGCAACTGGAGTTTCTTGTTTTTTCTTTCGAAGACGTTTTGCTTCTTATCCAAGAAACTTCTTCAGCTCTGACAGGATAGTGGGGAACGGAAGGATTTATATTCCTTGCAGACAGTTGTTAATTTGCATCCTTTCAGAGGGTCCTTGAAGCACTTGGAGGTTTATCTGTGTCCTCAGGGTCACCTGAGTAGTGCTTCCGGTTCCTGTAGTCTGCAATTTTTCTTCTGGAAATCCATTCCTACTCCCACACCATTCAAAGGGTGTTCATCCCAAATTGTATAGCTAAAAGTCTGTAGCGATTCTCAGTCATCCAGGTCACATTTCACTTCTTATTCAAGAAGCTTCTTCAGTTCAGAGCTGAAGAAGCTTCTTGGATGAGAAGCGAAAGGTGTTCAAAAGAAAAAACAAGGAAGTCCAGTTGCCTCCTTAAAAAGTACCTTTGGGACATTGAACAAAAAGCGACTTAAAACCGGTCCTGGCCTTTGCACAATGGTTGCAGCATTCCCAACACCACATGATCAAAATTTAGATGCTTGGCAACTAACATGTATTTAGGAAGGTTGCAGCATCCCAGGGTCATTGCCATTTGAGATCTTCCCAGCCAGCTTCCGATAAGCAACGTGGGAAGGCAGGATTCACTGAACGGCCATGTGATTCACTTACAACAGCAGTGATTCATTTAACAACAGTGGTTTTTTAAAAGTTCATAAAATCAAGTGCAACTCATTTAACAATTGCCTTGCTTAGCAAACAGGAAGCCCTAGTCTCCACTACGGTCATAAATCGAGGACTATCTGTATATAAGATAGCATTTGGTTTTATAAAGTGCCCGGTCGAAACCAGGGGTCTCCAACCTTGGCAACTTTAAGTCTTCTGGACTTCAACTCCCAGAATTCCTCAGCCAGCTTTGTCTCCTGGGAGTTGAAGTCCACAAGACTTAAAGTTGCCAAGGTTGGAGACCTCTGGTCTAGACGAGTGAACCAGGCCTCTGTCAGTATATGAATCAGGCATTCTTCCATTTCTCCCAGGACAAATGGAAAAAAAAAAGGGGGGGCACAACAGAGCTTGACAGCTGATTATATGCTACAGAAATAGTAACATATCTCCCTCTTGAGACAAGTTGCTGAAATATTTCTTACTACACCATTATCTATAAGACCCCCTTCTCTCATAGCTACTGGGAGGCATGTCCTACAACCAGACAATACAATCGATTAAAAACCCGATAGCTCTATTCATACAACATCTTAAGCTTGATTAGAATTAATCGGAGTCTTACTGCGATTCTTAGCATATGCAAAAATGGTTTTGTTTGTTGTCTTGCTGGCTAATGCAAGGTTAAGTCTACTGCACGCATCCAGAAAATGGGTTAATTTAGTAACCTATTGTATGAAGGGAGTGTTACTCTGATCCCTGTGCATTCATCTATCCAAGCTAGACTAACAATAATGTAAAGTGCAGCCTGGAGATGATGGATGCTTTAGTCCAATTATCTAGAATGGGAAAAGGCGGCTACTGTATACATTGCTATATATAGCTGTCTCACCGAGGTCCCAGGGGAACATGGATGAAATATTAATTTGTTGCTTTATGTTTTGCCACCTCAGAATGATGATGCTCTCCTGGGCCTCATTCTGAAACCTCAAACACCCCACTTGTTGTCATGTCCCATCAGGAAAAGCACGCAGAGCTAAGACAGTGAACGTAGCATGGCATCAGCTGGTTCTCCAAACAGGCTTCGGAGACTAACTGGCTCCCCGGACACACAATGCTTGCTTTGAAAGGGACCTGTTGTAAGCCAACAGAGGCGTCACAATGGAATATGTTTGTTTGAGGGACTCCCCCGGTTGCTTTTTTTCCCCTTCCCTATTCATCTTGGCAGTCAAACATCCTTCTGTTTTGAGAAGAAGCTTGTTTGCAGACCACCATGGTCAGGGCAGAGGTTGGTACAATCCTGGCCTCCTTCATGGGAACAAACATGTTATCAGGTCCTCAGAGAGATCATAAATAGCCTGAGAAACTTCGGGGAGAGAGAAAAAATAAGCACATATGCCCTCTGCTTTCTTTTCAATATAATAGATAAGACGCAGGCCAGTACTAGGGACGCGGTGGCTCAGCGGCTAAGACACTGAGCTTGTCGATTCAGCAGATCGAATCTCTAGTGCCGCGTAATGGAGTGAGCTCCCGGTAACTTGTGCCAGCTTCTGCCAACCTAGCAGTTCGAAAGCACGTAAAAAATGCAAGTGGAAAAATAGGGACTATCTTTGGTGGGAAGGTAACAGCGTTCCGTGTGCCTTTGGTGTTTAGTCGTGACAGCCACATGACCACGGAGACGTCTTCGGACAGCGCTGGCTCTTCGGCTTTGAAAAGGAGATGAGCACCGCCCCCTACAGTCAGGAACGACTAGCACATATGTGCAAGGGGAACCTTTACCTTTACCTTTAGGGCAGTACTGGGGAGAATATCACCAACATGAGAAAACTATCAGATACCACCAGTCTTGTTAACCCTAAAAATGATGGGATTAGGTCAGAAGCTTCTGCAGCCATGTTAAGTGTTCTGGAAACAAGACAAGCCAGATTTTAGTTTAACTTTACAGAAGGGGAGGTTTAATTTAATTACCAGCATGGGATTATCCCAAGAAAATAGCACCTATGGAAAAGGTGGTCTTACATTCCCAACAATCCCAAATCAGATCCTGTCAAAAGCACCCTCTCTGAATTTGTACCGATTGGGAACATCCCCCTCCCCCCTTCCCAATTGTTAGGCAACATTATCCTTTCTCTCCTTTGTTACAATCCACTCCCTGCAACACTTTCCTTTAAAAAGATAAAAGGTTTCTCCTGCCCAGGGGGTGGTCCCCAGTGCTCACCTCTGTTTATCAGCTGGGGGAGCCAGTGTTGCCCAAAGACCCTTTCCATGTTCATGCGACTATATGCTGAGATGCACCAAACATTGTTACCAAAGTGGTACCTATTTATCTACTTGCATTTGCTTTCAAACTGCTCTGTTGGCAGGAGCTTTCCTTTAAATACTTTCTGACACTAACAAAATGAGCCGCCTGTGGGATTCAAATAATTTAACAACTGGTTTGTTTGTTTGTTTGCTTGCTTGTTTGTTTGCTTGTTCGATTTATATGCCGCCCTTCTCCGGAGACTCAGGGCGGCTTACAATGCATTAAGCAATAGCCTTCATATTTTTGTATATACCTGCTTAGTAGGGCTTTTTGGGCCCCCCCCTGAGCAGTGTTCTATTTTATACAAAGTCAGCTTATTGCCCCCACAAACCGGGTCATTTTACCTACTTCGGAAGGATGGAAGGCTGAGTCAACCTCGAGCCTGGTGAGAATTGAACTCGCAGTAATTGCAGGCAGCTGCAATTTTGTTGTCTGCCCTAATGACCGGCTGGGTGGGCGTGGCCATGTTGGGCATGGCCAGGTGGTGTGACAGGCATCACTCGGCCTCCTGCGCCCCCTGGGACCAAAAATGGGCCGCAGGGGGATGCATCGTACCTCCCCGTGCCCTGTTTTGGGCCTAGTAGGCCTCCCTGCAGCCTCCTGGGAGAGAAAACGGGCCACGGGGGAGAGGGCGCCAGACCCCCTCCGCACCCCGTTTTGGGCCTAGGGGGCCTCCCTGCACTACGTGGGAGCCAAAATGGGGCACGTGGGGACTCCTGGAAGGGGCCAGGTGGGAAGGGGCAGAGCCAGCCAGCAATTTAACTACTGGTTCTCCCAAAATGGCCCGAACCGGCTGAATCCCACCACTGCCTTCCAGTGATTCCCTTGATCTCATCCTAGCTGAACTCATCCTTCCAGTGATCCCTTGATGTCATCTCTTGATCTCCTCCTAGGTCTCATCCTCTGCCCAATGACCTCCTACCCAATTTATTTAGCCAGGCTGGCAATAAACAATATTCTTATCTTCTTGGCTGATGCAGCATGTCTACAGTCATAGCTCTATCACTATCACCACCTGTCTCCTCTCCCTAGATAGCGGGGCCCCAGATGCAGCTCCAACGATCCCACCTTTATGTTGCCAAAGATTAAGGATAAGGACTGAAGGCAGAAAGTAAGTCCTGCCTGCCTAAAATACTTGCTCCCCATTGCAATCCAGAAAAGTGTTTATAATTTAAGTGTTCAAAGGAGCTGCTAATTGCACTGTTAAATTAACATCTAGCAAGTCCTCAGTGATGAAGTCAAAGTGGAAAAGAGGCCATCTTATTACTAAAAAATGCACTTTGTGTGTAAAACTTCCAAACAGTGGCTTCCCCTGAGTAAAATAAAGTCTCAAATGGTAACAAAATGGGACAACCCTAGAATTGTTCTTGGAGATCTTAGATGGCTAAACAGTCTTAAACTATATGAAGGTCAGCTAAATCTCAAGGTCAGTTTTAACACAAGCTTCTTCTTCTTTTACCATATCCATCCTCAGACATTGGCGATCACGTTGGCGATTCTATTTTTATCAACAGCCGCACGAAAAAGTGCTGTTGAGTTTTCTCCAAAACAGTCCCTTAGGTTTTGAAGCCATGATGTTCTTCTGCCCGGATCTCATTTACCTTCAATCTTTCCCTGGAGGATTAAGTGAAGGATGCCGTATTTTTCTGGGTGTCGCATCACACGTCTAAAATATTTTAACTTTTGCTTTTTAATGGCTCTGATGATTTCCCTTTGCTTTCCCAGGCAGCTTATCACCTCCTCATTTGTGATTTTGTCAACCCAGCTTACACGTAACAGCTGTCAGTAAATCCACATTTCAAAAGCTTCTACTCTCTTCAAGGGGCTTCTCTATCAGAGACTAACTCTGTGCTCCGTAGAGCAGGTTAGAAAAGATGTAACATCTGAAAAATTTTTCATCAAAAAGAATGGTCAGCCTCTCTCAGTCAAATCGGACAGTTTTTAGCATGTTGGCAGAGTCAATATCTCGGCAAAGTTAACCAGACCTATTTGGGAGGGAAAATCAGGAATGTTAAGTTCTGGGCCACAACCACTGGCTGAACTTCTCCCTTCTGTTGGAGTTGGGAAAGGTGGAAAGAAAAAGAAAGAAGACGATGGGCAGCAGCAAGGTGGATGGACTGAGATTATTTATTTATGTATTTATTTATTAGTTCAATTTATATGCCGCCCTCCTCCGAAGACTCAGGGAGGCTTACAATGCACTTATAGCAATAGCCTTCATTCTTTTGTATATATCTGCTTAGTAGGGCTTTTGCCCCCCCCCCCCATAAGTGGTGTTTCTACAAAGTCATCTTATTGCCCCCACAATCCAGGTTCTCAATTTACCTACCTCGGAAGGATGGAAGGCTGAGTCCTACCTATCCGTGATGGCGAACCTATGGCACATGTGCCACAGGTGGCACGCAGAGCCCTCTTTGAGGGCACGCAAGCCATCGCCCCAACTCAGCTCCACCACGCATGCACATGCACCTCCCGCCAGCCAGCTGGTTTTTGGGTCTCTGCCATGCATGTGTGGTGAGCGGGGCGTATGCGGGAGACGTGCGTGCATGCACGGGGAGGAGCCCGCACTCATGCACAGGAGATCGCGGCGCGTCTGTGGGGGTCGGGTGCGCATGCACGGGGTGGGAGGAGCAGAGGGGGATCGCGCACTCATGCACGGGGATGGGTCACAGGTGGCAGGTCACACATGCATGTGCAGGGGCAGGGCGCACAGGGGTGGTCATGTGTGCATTGCATTATGGGTGCGCACATATGTGCTGTCAGCACACAGCTACGAAAAGGTTAGCCATCACTGGTCTATACCAACTTGATGGCACCTAATCAATTGATCCTTAGCCGGAGTTTTTTCTGGGCATTAGATTAAAACTACCATCATGTTTTGCTGGCAAGGCCAAACCTTGAAGGGAATCATATTTGGGGAAATCTGAATTACAACATCAGATTCATTCTTTTTCAATCCGTTTGCCTTCCCCAAACTGACAGTGCATGCCGGTTTTATGCCTTGCTTTCCCTCAAGGGGAAAAGCTGTGTCTAGCCTGTTCCATTTTTGGAATGCATTAGAGCCACGCCTCCACCTGCGTACCTGCTTCAAAAGAGATAATTAGCAAGTTGCGGAGGAGGATTAGCATTGAATTTCCTAACATTCCCTTCGCATTTCCTTTCCTTAAATCAAGCATCTGCGTGCCGAAACATTCACTCCTGTCGGATGCTGTCAGCCTTCCCAGGTAGATCCGACAGGAAACGTATCAGCTAATTCTATTTTACTGTAAAACAGCAAGAAAGTTTGCAAGTCTGAAAGTACAATTCTCCTGCCATCTCCTTTACAACGCAAGAAACTAGGTAGGGTCCCTTTCAAGCTTCTTGCCCTTCCCATTTCATAGCTGTGGGCTATGCGGTCTCTTATCTAACTGTTCCCTAGGCAGTGTCTCTTTTTTCAGCCGCCCAAAGTCTTTCTCACATACCACTACACATACTTCCTCTGATTGAATTGATACAGCTTCTTCTACACCAGGCTCTAAATTCACCTTTGCTTTACAGCACTTGGATTATGGCCAGATACTGGGATACCAGCTTTCTTTTCAAGGAAACTTTGTAACTGATTATGTTTACGCTTAGGGACATAAAACTATGGAGTCTACATTGGGAAATGGGTATAGGGAATAGACATGACTGCTCTTGAAGCTAAATCTGTGTTTCAAAAAAGACTCGTGCTTGCACCAAATGATTAAAATAACCCCACCAATTAAAGTAAAAGCTATTGATTGTTGTTGTTGTTTTTTGTCCCTTCAAATCAGCATTCTCCTGCCAGCAGCCCAGGCAAGTCTCTTCAATTTTCTTGGCAAGATTTTGCAACTGCTTGCCTTCTTCCTAGGTTTGAGAGAGATTTGTCCAAGGTCACTCTGGTTTTCTTCCTAGGATAGGACTAGAAGCCACAGTCTCTATTCTGATGAGTTCAGATTTCTTTTTAATTAAGGCACAAAAAAGGACACTTTTATCGTCCTTTCAAAATTCTAGGAATGGATGTTATCTTTTTTTCTGAAATCCACAATTCTTTTTTAAAAAGTCAAACTTAAAATAATAAATTCCTTCCATGCTGCTCTTTCTCCTTCCTTCCCCCTCCTTCTCTATCTCTCTGTTTTTGTCCTTATAACAGTACTTACTACAGTAACTATTATACGAGCTTTCCTTAATTAAATTTGCTAAGCAATCACTCTCTGTGCAGTAAGCAAACATATAGGACGGATGTGACTTCCCAAAATATTAAACTGTGCAGTTAATAGGATTTCACATAGCCATTCAGCCATTTGATATTTTACAATGCCAAAGGGACATCAAACTAAGGCTGATGTATCCCATGAAAAGCTATCAATGATGAGATACGCATTGTTAAAGATATACATTTTTAAAAGTGGGCACATACAGTATATAATTAGAACACCTAAACTGAGGGTAACAATGTCTCTACAGATAATACTATATAACAGTGATGGCTAAACTTCTCTGGACTGAATGCCCAAAAGACCTGTGTGTGCCCCTGAATGTGCACCCCCGCACTCCCAAAATGCAATGCACACAAGGGCTTCACGCATGCGCCCTGTGTATGTGTGCACAGACCCCTGCATGCACTCCCCGTACATGCGTACATGCCCCCTGCATGCATCACGTCCCCCGCACACGTCCCGTTCCCCGCGCATGCGTGGGAGAGATGTGAAGACTAGCTGGCCGGCGGGAGGCACACACTCATGCGCAGCAAAGCTGAACTGGGGCAACGGCTCGTGTGCCATCAGAGAGGGTGCTGTGTGCCATCTCTGGCACATGTGCCATAGATTCGCCATCACGGCTATATAATCCTCATCATCATATTTGTGATACATTTTTAAAGTTGACTGAATTTCATGTTTAATAATAATCAAAGTAGCAACGATGAATTGGAAGATCTGCAAGAAATATCATTTGCCTGTAAGCAAGAACTGGTGGGACCATAAAATAGAAAAAAATCATAGAAAATGAAGAAGTTCAATTGCTCTGGGACTTCAGAATTCAGAGAGACAGGCACCTGCCACATAACACCACAGACTTAACGGTTGTCGATAAGAAAGACAAAAAAAGCCTGGATAGTGGATGTGGCTGTCCCTGGAGACAGCAGAAGAAAAGAGAAAGAACTGAAGAGGTGAACAAAATACAAAGACATACAAATAGAAATAAAACAACTGTGGCAAAGGCAAGCAAGGGTAGTACCAATAGTAACAGGCACCTTGGGTGCAATCCCAAAAACAACTGGAGCACCACCTGAACACCATTGGCATTGACAAATTTGCCACCAGTCAATTGCAGAAGGCAGCTTTGCTTTGGAACAGCTTCCATCCTGCGAAGATATCTGTAACACCGTCAAACATCCCAGGTCCTTGGTCAGGATAGGTAGACAAAAAATGCCAAACCCAGTCTGAACATCTGGCTGACTGTGGCGATGGTCAATAATATACAATGCAATAATATTTGTAAAAAGCACCAAGCTGCTTTTAAAACAACAGATTGGTCCAGGTGGCTGGTTTGGGAAGGAAAAAGCCTTCTCTGGAAATTGTTGCAAATACATGGAATGAATGGAATGCACATGTGTGTCCATACGGAACCACATGGCATGGAACTGTTCCAAATGCTTCTTCTCTTAGCACAGTTCCCAGTCCCATGAATCATGCTTTCGGTCAACAGAGGACTCCCTAAGCCCACCCATCATCCCCTTATAACAGATGAGACTGCATCAAGCTTTTGCTGGCCTGTTAGCCCCTCCGGGTGCGATGAATTTTTTTTTTCCAACTCCAGCCAAGGCCCACACAACCATGCCAACTCATGGGATCTGAAAGTCCCGGTTTATAAAGAGACCCAGACATCAGAGAAGGTCCATCAAAGCAACCAAAAAGGAATAGCAATTTGGTGGTTTGGTGGATGACTTCACTGGGGAATGGAGTGGGGGGGGGGCCTTGCTATGGTTGAAGAACGCAGGGGATCTTCACCAAGGAATTGGCGGAGTCTGACTGCAGCTCTCTTCCTAAGCTACAGAGCATGGTTCAACATGACTCGGCATGCAAAGGGTTTAGAGTTGAATTCTAAAGAGATCTCTTCCAGACTGAATGCAACCCTCTTTTCCTTCTTCAGTTCCCCACAACCCTCCACAAGTCTATCTAAAAAGCCCCGTGGTGGCTCAGGGGTTAGAACAGGGGTCTCCAACTTTGGCAACGTTAAGCCTGGAAGACTTCAACTCCCAGAATTCCCCAGCCAGAATTCCCCAGAATTTTGGGAGTTGCAGCCTTAATGTTGCCAAGGTTGGAGACCCTTGGGTTAGAATGCAGTATTATTGCAGGCTGATTCTGCTCACTGCCAGGTGTTCGAATCCTGACCGGCTCAAGGTTGACTCATCCTTCTCATCCTTCCGAGGTCGTCGTAAAAAACGAGGACCCAGATGGTTGGGGCCAATATGCTGATTCTCTAAAACCGCTTAGAGAGGGCTGTAAAAGCACTATGAAGCGGCATATGAGAATATACCAGTTCACAGTGCTTTACAGCTCATTGAGGATCTGTATACTGCACGAGTCAAAAAGAGGGCTGTGAAAGTATCTACAGAACCCTCACATCCTGGACATAAATTGTTTCAACTTCTAACCTCAAAACGACACTATAGAGCACTGCACACCAAAACAAGAAGACACAAGGACAGCTTTTCCCCTGAATGCCATCATTCTGCAAAACAACTCATTCCCACAACACTGTCAAATTAACTACTAAGACTGTATTACTATTCTTCTTCTCATCCTTACTACTACCTATCTCTTTCCACTTATGGCTCTATCCATGTTGCTTGCATCTTCGCAACTTACATAGTTTTTATTGTTTCCTAGTAGGATTTGATTGCTTATTAGTATCCTACCACTAAGTGTTGTATCTTATGATTCTTGACGAATATATTTTATTTTTTTCTTTATGTACGCTGAGAGTATATGCACCAAAGACAAATTCCTTGTGTGTCCAATCACACTTGGCGAATAAAGAATTCTAGTCTAGTCTAATTTCATTTCTATTATATATTTCTATTCTAATT
>WNWU01000031.1:5281957-5294840 GCA_012654045.1 Ptyas mucosa
GGGAGGGGAGGGAAGCAGGGGGTTGCATGGACTGTTTTACTGACCCAGAGCATCTCCTCTTGCACCCGAGTGGGACATCCCAGGGCAGGGACGTCTGCACGCACACACACACACACACATCCCTCTTCGTGCTCCCCCCCCCCCGAAACGCTCTTCCCTCGCCCTCCGCCTCTCACCTGCGGCTCCACCAGCCACCGCGCCTCCTCCTCCTCCTCCTCCTCCTGGCCGGCGGGGTCCCCCTGGGTGTATCGGAAGGCGGCGAAAAGCGGGACCTTCTCCCGCGTGCTGTAGAGGGTGGCGAAGCGCGGCTCCCCGCGGTACTTCTGGCAGATCTTGGCCACCTGCTCGGCCGGGAAGCCCGCGGGAGGCACCTGCCCGTAGAAGAAGGCGTCGCATTCGGCGAAGCCCGCCTGGTCGTCGCCCACCACGCGGCCTTCGGTGGAAGCGGCCCAGGCCAGCAGGGCCAGGAGGCAGGCGGGGAAGGCGGCTCGCATCTTGGCCGAAGGAGCCGGGAGGGGCGAAGACCTGCGGGGATTTCTTTGCCCGAAAGGGAGGGGAAAACAAACGCCCGGCGCTTCAGGCACGGAGACACAGAGAGAGAGAGAGAGAAAGAAAGAGACGCTCCCGCCGAGGGTTCCTGCGATCCTGGCCGGCCACTCCGGAGCTTGTGAGCCGCGGATCTTCTGGGAGGGCCGAGATATAGGAAAGGGCGCCCGCTGCCAGCCGACGCGCCTCCTCAAGACCGAGCGCGCGCGCCCCGGCGCCTGCACGTGAGGAACGGGGCTGACTCATGCGGGGCGGGGAGGGGACGGGCGGGACGGCGCTCTGCACGCGCTCCGCGGCCCCGCTGGCTCCCCTCCACCCCCTTTTCCTCCCTCCCCCTCTCTTTCCCCCCTCTCCCTTTCCCCTCCCCCTCTCCCCCTTTCTCCTTCTCCCCCTCCTCTCTCTCTCCCCTCTCTCTTTTTCCCTCTCCCCCCTCTCTCCCTCTCCCCTCTTTCGTTCCCTCCCTCCCTCTTTCCCCTCTGTCTCCCCCTTTCTCTCTCTTTCCCTCCCTCACCCCTCCCTTTTTTCCTCGCTCCTCCCTCTCTTCCCCCCTCCCTCCCTCCCCCTCCCCCTCTCTCTGTCTCTCTCTTCTCTCCCTCCCTCCCTCTCCCCCTCCCTCTCTCTTTCTCTCCCTCTCCCCCTCTCTGCCTCTCTCTCCTTCTCTCCCTCCCTCCCTTTCTCTCCCTCTCTCCCCCTCCCTCTCTCTTTCTCTCCCCCTCCCTCTCTCTCTTTCTCCCCCTCTCCCCTCTCTGCCTCTCTCTCCCTCTCCCCCCTCTCTCCCTCCCCCCTCTCTTTCTCTCCCTCTCCCCCTCCCTCTCTCTTTCTCTCCCTCTCCTCTGCCTCTCTCCTTCTTTCCCTCTCCCCCTCCCTCTCTCTCTCTCTTCCTCTCCTCCCTCCCTCTCTCCCTCCCCCCCTCTCTCCCCCTCCCCCTTTCCTTTCCCCACTCTCCCCCCCCTCCCGCCGCGCTTCTCTTCCTGTCTACTCTACGTCACGGGGCAGCGGGCGGCTCGGCCTGACTTTTGGCTCGCGGCCACCACCGATCGTCAGAACGGGAGGAGGAGGAGGAGGAAGGGGAGCGAAGGCGGGGAATGGTGCAATGCGGGCGGGATCCCCCGACGGGAGAGATTTTTTTCCGAGGAGTCGGCAAATCGACGCTCCCTGCGGCGCGGCGGCCGCTGGCAAGGGATGGGCGGCCGCTGCGGCTCTTCGATCAGCCCAGGGAATCGGGGCCCGTTTGCATTACAACCGGCCATTGATCATTTGTATGGAACGGTCGTCGAATCCCTGGATTTAACGTTTGCCACGATCGGTGCGGTCGGTTTGCCTCCTTTAAAGCCTTCAGATTTAAGATTGAAGGTGTGTGACCCAGTCGTGGATGTGGCCCGAACTCAGCCTTTCCTATTTTGTAATTGATCACGGTTAAATAAATCATAAATAAACCCCCTTAAAACAGAAAGAGTTAAGGAAAGGGGCACACACAAAAAAATTAAATCCATGGCTGTCCCAAAAGTGCTTTTTTCAAGAGGCAACTGGACTTCCTTGGTTTTTTTTTTTCTTTGAAGACCTTTCGCTTCTCGTCCAAGAAGCTTCTTCAGCTCTGAGCTGAAGACTTCAAAGAAAAAAAGACAAGAAAACCAAGGAAGTCCAGTTGCCTCTTTCAAAAAAGCACCTTTGGGAAAACTATGACCTGGATAACTGAGAATCTCCATAGACATGAATCCATGGATCGTTGAGGGGTTTTATCCCAACGGATCCTGCGTACATAAAGCCTTAAACTCACAACAGATTTTAATGACAAGAGTTCTCCTGATCCCTGAAAATAATCCACAGGCAACAACGGGTCTCGGCAGAGATGGAGCATAATCAGTTGGAAAGACCAACCATATGCATGTTCTTCTGTAGAACTTCCGTCTTGGGCACCATTAGTAGTACAGTAATCTATGCTTAATGTCCCTAATTGGGATCCGTCAATAAGTAATAGGGCTGTTAAACAAAACATCACATGACCACCCCACTTAGCGATGGCAGTTCTGATTGTGGTCTTTCAGCAGATCATCTGAGGTTGTTAAGCATGCTGTCATGGGACAGCGATTGTGACCTCCTGCTGGCGTCCCCATTGACTTTGCTTGCTGGAAACCAGCAAGAGAAGATTGCAAATGATGATCAGGCAACCATGGGACTCTGCAACTGTCATAAATGTGGGACGGTTGCCCCTGAATTATGATCCTATTGCCTGCAGGGATACTGCAACAATTGTACTTCTAAGGATTGGTCAAAAGTCACTTTTTTCAGCACCATTATAACTTTGGACAGTCACCAAACAAATGGTTGTTAAGGGAAGACTACATTGAAAATAAAACCCCATACTGTATATCTTAATGCAGCCTTTATGAAATTGAAGTTCTTGAGATGCTTAAATAAATAAATAAAATAAAATAAAATAAATAAATAACTTTATTGTCGTTGTATGTGTATACACAGTATACCCATACAATAAAATTCACTTAACACCCAAAGACCAGGTCCAACACACATAATAATCCCCAAACACACTCCCACCCACCACAGTTCTCCACCCTTAAACCACCCAAACATCCACACAACAGACCAAGTAATATTGTCTAACAGCTCACTGATGGTGAGTTGTTAGTTCATTGTTGAGTGCAACTATAGCTCTGGGATAAACACTATTCAGAAGACGTGTGGTCCGAGTTTTAATTGTTCTGTATCTTCTGCCAGAAGGCAACAGTCCAAAAAGATTGTAAGCAGGATGGGAAGAGTCTCTGAGAATGTTATGCAACTTCCTCAAACAGTGAGATTCGAAGATGTCGTCCAGGGCTGGTAGCTGGAGTCCGCTACAGAGCTGCTCCCATACCATGCAAGAATGCTGTATGTCAGGACACTCTCAATGCTGCGATAGTAGGACAGAAGTAGATGCTGAGATAGATTTATCTTCCTGAGCATTCTCAGGAAGTACAGCCTCTTCTGTGCCTTCTTCACAAGCATGTTAGCATTCATAGTCCATGAGAGGTCCTCCAAGATATAAATGTCCAGAAAACTTCATCCCCTATTATCCTCAGCCAGAACAGCCAATGGCAGTACCCTGGAGATCGGTGTTCAATTTGATAGCTCTGCTTTAGAGAAAACGTTTCACAACTGGGGGTAGAAAATGCAAAAAAGAGTAGCCCAAATTATCTGTCATTCGGGTTGAAGGAAAGTGCAGCATTTGGAGTTTTAGCTTAGAAAACAAAGAAAGGGAGGTTGACAGAATTGATTAAATGATGGCTTGGTGGGGGGGGGGAAGGAGGTAGATGTTTGGACAGAGATCATCCTTAGAAAACTCATCATTCTTTCTCCATCTTTTAAAAGAAGCTGATTCTTTACAAATAACGCAATGATGGTCATCAGCCTGGATGGCTTTCAAGGGGAACCGGACGAATTCATAGGAAGATTGAAGTGTCTTTGAATATTAGTATCTCGGGTTGGTAGTTTACAGATTAACAGAGTTGGAAGGGACTTTGTAGGTCATCTAGCCCAAGGGTCTGAACCTTAAGCACTCAAAGCCATTTGGATTCATTTTCCACAGAAAAGAAAATACCGGGAGCCACAAAACCTGAGTGGGCGTGGCCAACTCGATGTCACTCACTTCCACCAGTCACATGACCCCCCTAGCCACGCCTACCCAGCTGGTCATTAGGGCAGAGAACCAGTTGTTAAAAAACACTGGGAACCACAAAACCCTTTTGACATATCTCCCTCCCCTCTCCCTCCCTCCCCTCTCTCTCTGTATCTCTCTATGTCTCTCTCACCCTCTCTCTGTATCTCTTGGTCTCTGCCCTGGCTGCTTCTCCATCCCCCGCCATTGCCCTTACCTACTCAGGCCAGGCAAGGAGTGACTGGGAGGGGAGGGCGAGGGGCGGGTACAGCCAGTGGTGGGATCACCCAACAGGAAGCCACAGCAGAGGGCCCAAAGAGCCGCATGTGGCTCTGGAGCCACAGGTTGCTGACCCCTGATCTAGCCCAAGCAGGAGACCCTACACCATTTATGACAAATGGCAGTCCAATCGTTTCTGGAAAGTCTCAAATGAAGCTCCCACAACTACCAAAGGCAACTTCTGTTCCATTGGTTGATTGTTCTCACTGTCAGAAAATTTCTCCTTATTTCCAAGTTGAATCTCTCCTTGTTCAGTTTCCATCCATTATTCCTTGTCTGGCCTTCAGGTGCTTTGGAAAATAGCTTGACCCACCCTTCTCTCTGTGGCAGCCCCTCAAATATTGGAAGACTGCTATCATGACTCCCCTGGTCCTTCTCTTCACTAGACTAGCCATGCCCAGTTATGTTGTTGGTTTGAGCTCCGAGCTTGGCGATTTGGTTGCAAATGTTTCATCCCCATTCAAGGAGACATCTTCAGTAGATTGATCCAAAGCGCACTGAAGATGTCTCCTCGAATGGGGATGAAATGTTTCCAACCAAATCGCCAAGCTCGGAGCTCAAAGCAACAACATCATGGGAAGATTATTAATGCTTCCAGTTCGTGCCAGCATGAAGAAGGGGAGATGAGGTTCTATAGACAAGATAGGGTTAGATGGATGTTGTAAGTCACCTTCCAGTGATTCTAAACAAAGGGACAGAATTCTTATCTAAGACCAGTTCATGCTATATTTTTATTGCACTGAAAACAAAGTATTTACAAAGTAGAGATGCTCCAAAAGCAAAGTATTTTGTGGATGAGTTCAAAATATACATCTGCATATTACCTCTGGATTATAAATAACTATCGTACTTTTTGCACTATAAGACGCTCCGGACGCTCTCCCAGCATCCATTGGTATTCCTCAGGCTAGTGTCCTTGCAGCAAACAGCAAACAGCCTGGTCACCTTCAGCACATTATCACAGCCTGATTTAGCACAAGCAGCTGATTGGCGGTTGGATCGGCCTCCCGGAATACAGCCGAACAGCTGTTCCAGGCTGCAGGGATTGCCGCCGCCTATCGCCACCTCCGCGCTTCCCATTTTCGGCCTCTATGCGTCCTGTTTTCGGCCTCCGTGTGTTCCGTTTTTGGTCCAATGCACGGAGGCTGAAAACGGCCAAAGGGTGGGGGCCGGCTGATGGGCAGGGCTTCAGCAACATTTGCTCTATAAGACACTCACCTACTTTTTTTGGGGGGGGGGAAGTGCATCTTATAGTACGAAAAATACAGTATACCCTCGTTTGATGACCTGATTACAGGTATCCTTCAACTTCCCATCACAACTGAGACGAGAACATCCATTGCCATTCCTGATTTTGCGACCTATTTGTTATAGTTGTTAAGTGAATCATGCGGTTGTTAAGCAAGTCTGGCTCCTCCCATCCATTTTGCTTGTTAGAAGTTGGCTGGAAAGGTCCCAAAATGTCAGAAAATACGCCAGTTGCCAAGTGCCCAAATCACATATGACCTCTGCTGCAACAGTCATAAACATGAAGATAAATATTTTTAAAAATATTTAAAAATGCAAGTCACCTTTTTCAGCACCGTCAAGACTTCAAACAGTCACTAAATGAGTGGTCCTAATTGAAGGACTACCTGTAGGTGATTGACAGATAGATATACATAACAATTATAAAACTTCTATTAAGGCCTTTCTGTATTACTGAGTTAAAGTACTCTCCGCCTACCCTTGAATCCATGGAAAATTACACCAGAATAAAATTTGTTACACCCACTAATGTTCCCTATTCTGCCTCTATTGTATATTAACCAAGTTATTACTGAATGCAGCTGTCCCAGGGGTGAAATCCAGCAGGTTCTGACAGGTTCTGGAGAACCGGTAGCAGAAATTTTCAGTAGTTCAGAGAACCAGTAACGGAAATTTTGAGTAGTTCTGAGAACCAGCAAATACCATCTCAGGCTGGCCCCAGAGTGGGGTGGGAAGGGAGATTTTGCAATATCCTTCCCCCAGGAGTGGGGAGGGAATGGGGATTTTGCAGTATTCTTCCCCTGGAGTGGGGTGGTATCCTTCCCCTGCCACGCCCACCAAGCCACGCCCACAGAACCGGTCCTTTAAAAAAATTGGATTTCACCACTGAGCTGTCCTAACTATCTTTGCATAGGCAAAATGTGTGATAAGCAAAATGATTGGTTGATTTTCCCTTCTTTGCTGATCGGTTGGTTTTCCCTGCTTTGCTAATCTTCCCCTATCAATTTGTCACTGGGCGGTGGGAAAACCACTCAGTAACCACAGGGTTATAGTAGGCATGGAACAGGTTTTCTTGTCTAAATTCCTTTCTAAACTGTTCCTCCTACACCCAAATCTGCCTTAACCTGGCTAATTTTTTAAAAATGGTGTCACAGGGAGCTGTGCCACAAACAATACTTATTTATTATTTCCTTCCTCTCAGTATTTAGGGGAATATGGTGACATTCAGATTCCTGCATGTTCTGTTTGAGAGTAGATGATGGGAGAGAACTGGGCCCATCTTTCCATCATTCTCCTATTTCCACTATAGAATCCAAGCACTTTACAATTAACTACACAGTTGTGGTAAACATTTACTAACACCTTTTGGCTTCATCATTCCAACATCTACATATTGTTTTATAGCAAACAGGTGTCAGACATGTTTGCAGTGGGGAAACATTTATATGCAATTAGAGCAGACTTGCCAAAGAAATTCAGAGAATTCTCCCTAATAAAAAAAAATAGGCATTTGTACTGTTCTTGTACAACCTGCAGCAGAGGACTCCAAAGACAATAGCAGAAGACTAGACCAGAAGGTAGTAGGGACTGGGAGGAAGGAATGTGTCCACACCAAAAATAAAAAATGCCTCCTTAAACTCCAGTATAAACACAAAGCATGTCAAATTTTACACATCTTTTATCAACATGAACTAAACATCGGAAAGCAAGAACATCAGCCTGGCAACCAAATGTAGTTTAATCCACTTTATTGTATTCCCTGCAGCCAGTGGTGAAATTCATATTTTTTTACTACCAGTTCTGTGAGCGTGGCTTGGTGGGCATGGTGTGGCTTGGTGGGTGTGGCAGGGGAAGGACACTGCAAAATCTCCATTCCCACCCCACTCCAGGGGAAGGATACTGCAAAATCCCCATTCCCTCCCCACTCCTGAGGGGAGGATATTGCAAAATCTCCATTCCCACCCCACTCTGGGACCAGCCAGAGGTGGTATTTGCCGGTTCTCCGAATTACTCAAAATTTCTGCTACCGGTTCTCCAGAACTTGTCAGAACCTGCTGGATTTCACTCCTGCCTGCAGCTATCTATGGATGTAAAAGTTGGACTTTAAAGACAGGAAGAAAATTGACTCGTTTGAGCTGTGGTGCTGGAGAAGTTTCCTGCATATTCCTTGGACAACAAAGGTGATTAACAAGCAAGTAAAGGTAAAGGTAAAGGTTCCCCTCGCACATATGGGCTAGTTGTTCCGGACTCTAGGGGGCGGTGCTCATCTCTGTTACCAAGCCAAAGAGCCAGCGCTGTCCGAAGACGTCTCCATGGTCATGTGGCCGGCATGACTAAACGCCAAAGGCGCACGGAACGCTGTTACCTTCCCACCAAAGGTGGTCCCTATTTTTTCTACTTGCATTTTTTATGTGCTTTCGAACTGCTAGGTTGGCAGAAGCTGGGACAAGTAATGGGAGCTCACCCCTTTACACGTCACTAGGGATTCGAACTGCTGAACTGCCAACCTTTTGATTGACAAGCTCAGCGTCTTAGCCACAGCCACTGCGTCCCATTTGCAAGTACTGCAAATGTACTTGCAAAAAATAAAAAATACATAAAATAAATTTAAAAAGTACTTGCAAACAAGCAAGTATTGGAGCATAAACACCAGATATGTCACTGGAAGGCAAAATCACAAAACTGCATCTCACTTGTTTTGGCCAGGTGATGTGGGGGAATTCATTGGAGAAAGCAATTATGCTTGGAAGAATTTGTGGTCAAAGGAAACCAGGACATCGAAGAACATGGCTGCTGGACACCATGAAAGCTGATTCCAGCCAGAGCATAGAAAAAGTCAAAGAAGCAGTACAAGATCAGAAGATGTGGAGAGACTTGGCCCATAGAAACATCAAGAGTCAGGAATAACTGAATGGATAGCATCATCACAATTGCACATCTTTTGATTGCTGCTGTCTACAGTTGGATTAAGAGGGAAACCACTACTTTTAACACTACTTTACCTCAGCTAAGGATGATTGAAATCTGCCTCACTTATGGACTGAGATCATAACACTATAGGGACACAACAGAAGAAAGACGAGTCAGGATATTTTGGTGCCACAGAGAAGTGCAGTGGGGGAAAGTTACTGTACCTTTTGGAGTATAATACACACTTTCCCCCCTCTAAAAGAGGGTGGGAATGTTGAAGCGTCTTATACACCGAATACAGCCATTTTTGGCCTCCCGAAACCCCACCCCACGCATCCCGTTTTTGCCAAAAACAGGCCCGTTTTTCACAAAAACGGGATGTACAGAGGGTTTGGGACAGTGGTGAAATCCAATTTTTTTTACTACTGGTTCTTTGGGTATGGCTTGGTGGTATGGTGTGGCTTGGTGGGCATGGCAAGGGAAGGATACTGCAAAATCTCCATTCCCACCCCACTCCTGGGGGAAGGATATTGCAAAATCTCCCTTCCCACCCCACTCTGGAGCCAGCCAGAGGTGGTATTTGCCGGTTCTCCGAACTACTCAAAATTTCTGCTACCAGTTCTCTGAACTGCTCAAAATTTCTACTACCAGTTCTCCAGAACCTGCTGGATTTCACCCCTGGTTTGGGAGCCCTACAGAGCGCTCCTGGTGGCCAGGGAGGGCAAAAACTTTTTTTCTTGTTTACCTCTTCGAAATCTTGGTGCGTCTTACACTCCGGTGCGTTTTATAGTCCAAAAAATATAGTACACTGTGGTTGCACTTTACCCACAACAGTGGCAAAAAAAACCCTCTCACAGGTAGCAGTACACCTAGTTTTACACAATTCTAGACCGGACATGATGGCTAAATTCTTTCTCAAATCACAGGACGCTTTTTCAAGAAAGCAATCCAGGATGCCAGTTTAAGTAGCAATCCAGGATTCCAGTTTCATTAGAGCAGGTGCTGGTGAAAATAAATGCTTAATGGAATTAATTAAATGGTGCCTGATGGAGCCAGGTCAGTCAGGTATGCGTGTCCAGTGCTCAGAATGTCACAACTCAGTGACTTGTGTTCTGATGACTCGCCCTAGAAGTGTGGCCTGCCTCCCTTAAACAGCTGTTGTGTTTGACCTTGTGAGTGATTTCTTGATCCTTATCGGCAGCTTCCCTCTTATTTCGTCATTTTGTGTTCCCGCCACCGAGTAAGAAGCGTGCATGAGGGCAATGTCTCACAGATAATCTTCATCAGCAGTGTCACCACTGTCAAAAAGGCCATGTGTCAACCATCCCAACTTGGTCAGTTAGAAAAGAAAGACTTTCGGATCCATTGTTAACAAAAGTACATTTTACCAAAGCCAAGGGGTTACAGAAGAAGCAAAGCTGGATCTGAGATTTTCACGCCCAAAGCATATGATTAACTTTTCTCTTCTTCCCACCTTCCCTCCCCCGGTTATCAACGAGTGTCCAGTTAGGTGCTAACAAATTGTTTGAGCAACAGTCTCTGTCATTTGGGGGTCTGGATGGTTCTGCATGTGATCTTGGAATGGCTAGCGGCTCTCACAGGATGGCACAATGTGTAGTTTCGATTCCTCTCATGCTCCCTGCCCCCGCCATTGAGTATGGCAGCCTGACAGCAGGCAATGCAAGGCGTAGCACAGGAGTGTCAAACTTGCATCATCACATTGTCATCATGTGAGGTATCATGACTTTTCCCCCTTTCGCTAGACTAGGGTGGGCATGGCCAGCGTGTGACAAATCCAGCCCACAGACCACGAATTTGACACCCCTGACATAGCAGGTTGGCAGTGCTGACACCATGTCTATTTTGCTAATTCTCCATGTCAAAGAGTGTCAGGACCAAACCCAGAAATAACGCATGATGATTTTTCCAAGCTCAGCTTTGTACCTAAACTTGGCTTCTGCTTGAGCAAGGGATTGGACTAGAAGACCTCCAAGGTCCCTTCCAACTCTGTTATTCTGTTACCTATGAGCAAACTCTTACTAGACTGAGCACTTTACTATCTGTATTTACAATATACTCTGAGAACTGTTAGGAAGGGAATGTCTTCACCTTCTTTCTATCACACATAATACCCTGACTAGTTGCCTCTTATACATCACTCACCGCAGCCAACTCAACATGGCCAATTCACTATGGCAAATTAGCCACCATGGGACAACTTGTCAAAGAATATCAAAGAAATGGTGGAATAGAATAGAATCATTAAAGAAAGGATGCCAAAGGAGGGACAAAATGAAATGTGAGTGTTTTAATTATTCTAAATAATTAAATTGAATTGTTGAATTGCCCTCTGGTGAGTTGGCCATGCTGAGTTGGCCATAGTGAATGAATTAAACTGTGGCAAGATGGCGGTGGCAAGTTTTCCTATGACAAGTTGGCCATGGCGAGTTGGCTATGGCGCGTTGCCGCATTCCACCTCTGCAATATTCCGCCATGGGAATCTAGTCCTTCTTACATTCCATCACAAAAAGAGTCTGTAGTTTTGATTACGCACCTACATCACTAATCCCATCACACATCACTTCTATGCAGCCAGTGCCATGTCATTATTAAGAATCATGTGAGAAATTAAGTCTGAGATTAATTCAGCTTCCACCTTTATCATTCGGCCTGATAAAGCCCTGGAGTTTGTAAAAATTTTGTGGCAGGTAGAAATTCAAAATATGATGTATCATGACTCATTTCTTTCTTTCTCCTGTGCCGGAGAAATGGAGCGTACATGAGAATTATGAAATATAGTGACTGTCTAAAACAGATCAGTTATAAATATTTAGCAAACATGGTAAAAGTGTTTCTGGATTGTGGTGGGCAGGTGGGAGGATGGGATCCAGTTGTTCCCTCTTATGAATTTCTTGCAGTAGAGGTAACCCAGAGACAGTTTGTTGTAGTGGGTAAGGGTTAGGGTTGTTTAGAAACCAGGAGTCTGTGAGTTCTAATCCTACCTTAGGCAGGAAAGCTGGCTGGGTGATTTTGGGCCAGACACTCTCTCAGCACAACCCAACTCATGGGGTAGTTGTGGAGAAAATAAGAAATAGAAGACTATTAGGTATTTTCACCGCGAAGGTCACAAAAGTTGATCACATGATCCTGGGACACAGCAACAGGCATAAATATGAACTAGCTTCCAAGCATCTGAATTTTGATCACATGATCATGGGGATACTGCAAAGGTCATAACTGTGAAAGACGGTCATAAGTCACATTTTTCAGTGCTGTTGTAACTTTGAACAGTCACTAAACAAATGTTTTGCTTCTCATCCAAGAAACTTGGATTCTTGTCAGAACTGAAGAAGCTTCTTGGATGTGAAGCAAAATGTCTTCAAGGAAAAACAAAGAGAGTCTAGTTGCCTCTTGAAAAAGCACTTTTGGGACAACCATGACCTGGGTGATTAAGAATCATAGACATTTGGAAGAAAAGAAAAGAAAAAAGAGAAGAAAAGAAAAAAAGAGAAAAGAAAAAAGAAAGAAGGAAGGAAGGAAGAAAAGAAAGAAAGAGAAAGAAAGAAAGAAAAGCTTCTTGGATGAGAAGCAAAACATCTTAAAGGAAAAACAAAGTTCAAGAGTTGATTCTTTAAAAAGAACCTTTGCGATAGCTCGTAAAGCAATGAAATAGCTGGATCATTGAAGGAAGGGCTGGGCCAACAACATTATGTTCAAATCTTCTGGTCAGCTCCCTAGAAATTAGCATTCTCGAGTGTGATGGAGACATCTAATTGTGCCTCGCACCCACACTCATGCAGCTGGAGAGAGCAATGAACTTCTTGACCTTTGAGACGTAACAGCCAGCTTGCTTTACTTGTGTGGATTTTGTCGAACTTGATGGATACCTTCATATTTGTAGAACCTGATCAATACTTGGGTAGTAATCTCCCAAAGCCTGAAAACCCAATGATAATATCTGCTTTAGGCTGTAAAAAAGGTAAATAAAGACATACGATAAAAGGTTTTCAATCTTCAGTATTTCAGCTAGGAAACCCATCACATTTTATATCAACATTGCCCAGTTTAATCCTTGTTATGGAAGATATTTTAGCCACCCATTGTCCTAATGTTTGTTTTTTGTTTCTTTTCTAAGGACATTTGGAACTTTTGCTAATCTTGAAAGTTCCTCAGGTCTGCTGATATTTCACTGTCTCCTTCCTTCCTTCCTTCCTTCCTTCCTTCCTTCCTTCCTTCCTTCCTTCCTTC
>WNWU01000031.1:5294850-5305367 GCA_012654045.1 Ptyas mucosa
TTCCTTCCTTCCTTCCTTCCTTCCTTCCTTCCTTCCTTCCTTCCTTCTTCACTCACTCACTCAAGGCAAAACATTCATTTTCCCCACAAATACCATCCTGTGAAGTAACTTTGGCTAACAAAATAAGTTGTCCAGAATCATCAGTGAATTTCTAAGCAAGAATATGGAACTTCAGTCTGGATCTTCAGATCCTAGTCCCAGATTTTAACTACTATGCTATAAGTAGATATTGGAATGAGATTGTGCTAGCCAAGTTATTTAGAACTCAGGTACCTGGCATGCTTCAAACTAAATTCTTACAATGAACAGGGTGTGGATTTTAAGGCCTACAAAGTTCTTTCCAATTCTGTAAGCTGATAAGCATTTTGAATGTTTGGGCATTGCTTCTTTTCCAACAGGATCATTATCTTTTATTAAAGGGACTTTTAGAGAGTAAAAACAATACAAATTTTAAGAAAAAATATACAAATTTTGTTTATATACAATTATATACAGATAAAGGAATGGCTTCCAATCTTCTTTACAGCAGTTATAAATGCATTTCTACTTCATTTTTCTCTCTCTCTATAGTTATATCATGGCTCTCTTCTTTCTATATTCTACCCTTTTCAATAATCAAATCCATAAAGTTCATTTCCCCCCCATTTTTCAAAGGTTTCCAGTCTCTGACAAATGTAGTTGTTTTCTTTTCCCTGATCAAGCCAGTCAGTCAATCTTGCCATCCCTGCAAAGTCTATCACCTTCCCTAGCCATTCCTCCATTGTGGGCATTTTCATTTTTGTGCATTTAACAATCTTGCTTCCTACAGGATCTTTATCATAGAGGAGAAAGTTCTTTTGGCTTTTAAAACAAAGCAGCTCAAGTTACTGCAGATGAAAGAAATGCAATTTGCAATCCCTGGTGTGTAGGGTGTAAGATTTGCTCCAAAAATCATCCCAGGCAGGAATGTAGTTCAGTGGACTTCTTCACTTGATCTTCTCCTAATGAGTTGGATTTTAATTTCCATAATTCAAGTTATCTTGGCTAGGCGGTATAGGAGATTTTTTGTTGTTGCAAAACTGCCGAAAGATAGAACAGTTCAAGCTTGTGTTGGAAGAAATGTGTTCAGTTCCAAGTGGGAAGAAAGACACTAGAAACGTGGTGGCTGGTTGGAAAGATGGTTTTTAATGGTGGACAGGGCCACATGATTTGAGGTCCTGGGCAAAAAGCAGATGAGAGAGAGAGAGAGAGAGAGATATTTATACCCTCTGTTCGGTTTTGAATTTGAGCTTGTATTCTGATTGGTTGTCAGATTCCCAGAGGGAGGGGGTTTTAGCTAACTTTGTAGGCTGTCTGTATCTCAGACTTGGTTGAGCCTTGCTGGGTGATGTAATCTTCCCAGGTACCCTGAGGTGAGATGGGTAAAGGGCTAATCCTATTATGTCCTGAGGGCCAAGTCTTAATACCATCACCCCAGAGCTGAAGGGGGGCAGGGAGCTGCAGGACGCTGCTTTGTATTTAAAAATATGTTTCTCCTTTTCTCATCCAGGGAAATATAATATTCTGCCTTTTTAATATTTCCCAGAATATTTCATTCTTCTATGACGGGGGTGGGTGCTAACTTCCTACACTTGTTTCTTTCCCTCTCTGAAATATTACAGCTTATATTTTGATATGACTTCTATCAAAGCCCTTCTTTCATACAACCTGAACCGTAAGTTACAATCACACACAGATAGTCCTTGCTTGTCAGCTTCTCATTCAGTCATGGTTCAAAGGTACAATGGTGCTGAAAAAGCAGCTTTGTGACCGATCCTCAAAGTTGTGGCTATCGCAGCCTCCCCACAGTCACATGATCGCCATTGGCAACTTTCGACTTCCAGTTTCTGACAAGAAAAACTACGGGGAAGCCAGCAGGAAGTCGCAAGTTGTGGTCATGTGACATCTTGCTTAATGACTGTGGGTTAACGGCAGTTAACGAATGCAGCCAGAACTGAAATTCGGGTGCAGTCACAAGATGTTTCACTTTATGACCAATTAGTGGTGGAGTTACCAGTCCTAATTGCAGTTGGTAAATTAGAATTACAGTACTTGTAATGCATGTGGTAAGTTGAATTGCCATCGTTCTTTCTTACATAAACACTCTGAAACAGTTTTATTATTGAAAATAGTCAACTCAGAGATTTGGGGAGCCTTTTGAGATGGTATCTGAAGAGGCCTTGGAGAGCTAAGAAGTCTGGTAACTCTTTTTTTAAATATTTTTTTTTCGAAGAAAATTTTACATAACATTTTAAAAATATTGAAACATCAAAGGAAAAATAAAAGAAAGAAGAGAAAGAGAAAAAGAGAAAGAAGAGAGAAAGAAAAAGAAAAGAAAGAATGAGAAAGAGAAAGAAAGGAAAGATAGATAGATAGATAGATAGATAGATAGATAGATAGATAGATAGATGAAGGAATTAAAAAAAGGTTAACAACAGGAAAAATGACAGAATAAGAAAGATATCTAAAGAAGCTACTTCCGATCTTCTTTGCATAGTTACAAACATAGTAGTTACCATTTCCACCCTCCTAGATTACATATCAGCGCACCTTTCTTCCTACAAACAACCTTTTAAATAAATAAATCCTAAAACCATTCATTTACTTGCATTCATTTTCAGGTCAGTAAAGAATTTCTAGCCTTTTATTCTTAAAAATTATATTTTTTTATTAATACATTTATTAGTAATAAAAACTAATATAAACTCGTTTGGAGAGAATAAAAAGATAATAAAATGTGGAGGGGGAAAAATTAAAGAAGGAAAAGAAAAGAATAGAATGAAAAGAAAAGAAAAACATAAAGAGGTGACCTTCAACCTTCGCCACAATAAATATAATTTAATCACTTTTTACCTCCTATAAATTTACATCCCTTCACCCCATATTACGTCCCTTATCTATTAGCCATAAAACCTCAATTTTTAAATCTGGTATCAGCAAAAAGTGCCTAAAGGGTTACCAGAACTTTTTCTGGGTGGGGCAGAATGAGGGTATTTTATTTTAACCTTGATCAAATAAATCAACTTTATATTCCTTCCTTGTACTTCTAGCAGCCTTAATCTTTAATTCAATCAAATATCATCATAGGATTTGATTTTCTTTATTCCATTGCAGACTTCAAGGGCTGGATAAGCTTCTTTTGTACATCCAATAAGAATTGACCTGTCATTTATAGTTCCACTTTCAGTATATTCTCTGTCTTGCTAAATTTGTTCCACATCTGTCTTTCCTTCATTAACATTTTTTTTTTGATATTGTTACTGACATGCACTAATTATGGAAATGTTGCATTGATGTTGTGGTCAGTACTTTCTGGCTCCATTCTTCAAAGATCTCCTTTAATGTTTTTGATGTTATAACATTTTGTTCCAGAAATAACCAACTTCAAGAATTAATTTAATTTAATTTAATTAATCATGTTTCTATGCCGCCCAACTCCCAAGGGACTGCCAAGAAACAGGCTTGCATTTTTTTTCTTTTGCTTAGAATCTTTAGACTCCTCTAGTGTCCAGTTTCTAAAGTCATAAATTAACTTATCTTTGTTATATGATTTACAATTGCCAAAAGAGCCTATATATATATATATATATATATATATATATATATATATATATATTTCTATGAGAAGCTAATTATTCCAAAATCAGTTCCGAAATCCTGGAATTCTAATATCTTATAGTAAAGGTCAAGATTCGAAATTTATTTGGAAGAAGAAGAAGAAGAAGAAGAAGAAGAAGAAGAAGAAGAAGAGGAGGAGGAGGAGGAGGAGGAGGAGGAGGAGGAAGAGGAAGAGGAGGAGGAGGAAGAGGAAGAGGAAGAGGAAGCATTTCCAATTTCTTCCTTCCACATACTCCACTTTTTTCCAAAATGATGAGCTGTTTTGTTATTGGTATTTCTCACATGATGTATGTTTTATACCTGCTTACTTTGAGAGAGTATCACTTACCAGTGAGAAAAATGGCTAGCAATCATTCTCCTTAATGTGGAGTGGGATGGAAGGGGGCTACCTGTTCGTCTTCCAATCTATCCCAAAATGCCATGGAGGCTATGCCCAGCACCTGAAGGAACAGATCACAAGCCACCTAAAGTGACCAAGAGGAGCTGAGCTTATCACAACTCTCTCACCATATCGTGGATCACAAAATCAAAGGAAGCAAGCCAGATTGTGCCCATTGCAAAAACTGCATCAAGAGCAAAAAACAACAACAACAACAACACAACTTTGAAAACTGGATGAACAAACTTGAATCGTTCTGAACTTGACTGTAAAAAATATGACTTCTGTAATAGAGTTGTCAAAGTCTGGAATGCCCTACCTGATTCAAGTTGTCTCAGCTACAAATTTTCAGAGTTTCAGTCACAAATGGACTTCCGTGGATCTTACTTCATGCTTAAGTGGTCAGTAGAGGGGGCGTGCATAAGTGCACTAACGTGCCTATCATCCTTCTCTTTGTATTTTTATTCTCCTATTCTTGTTCTCATTTTTGTTTGACAAATTCCAATCAATCAATCAATCAACCAACCAACCAATCAATCTATGACTTTAGGCGGCCTTAGCTGTTGGAAGAAATGTCCATCTGGGTTCAGTTCCAAGTGGAGAGAAAGACACTGGAAACATGGTAGCTGCTTCAAAAGATGGTTTAATGCTGGACAGGACCATATGGTTTTGAGGTCCTAGGCAAAAAAAGGCACATGGATGAGAGAGAGAGAGAGAGAGATGTATACCCTCTGTTGGGCTTTGAATTTGAGCTTCTATTCTGATTGGTTGTCAGACTCCCATGGGGCCATGCAGGGGTAACTTTGTAGGTTGTCTTTTGAGTCCCAGGCTTGGTTGAGCCTTGCTGGGTGATCCAATCTCCCCAGGTGCCATGTGGTGAGTTCTGTTGCTATATGGGTAGAGAGCTAATCCTTTCCTCGTTGGATCTTGGGTGAGGGCATTTGCATATAAATAGACCTAGCTATCTCTTTATCTCTTACATGCTGACATCTGCTCTGGGCTATTGAGGGTGGGTAATATTAAAAGTGAGTCTACTTCCTGCCTAAAAACATGTTTCTCCATTTCTCATCCAGGAAAATATAATATTCTGCCTTTTTAATATTTCCTAGAATATTTCATTTTTCTAGGAGAGGGATGTGTGCTAACTTCCTACATAGCTCTGGACTGGAGATGTGGTGAAGGCAACATCATGAGAACATGGCAGAAAAAAAAACATCTATTATGCCATATCATGCCATAGTTAGGAAGATAGGCTAGGAGGTTGAGCTTCTTGAAATAGAAGAAAACTATAGTAGTATAAAACTGGCTGTCCCCATTCCTAATCCTTAGTTGCAGAAGACTTTAGCTCTGGCCTTGAAAAGTAGATGGGAAAGAGAAAATGGTCCCTCAGTCCTGGGAAAGTAGAAAGCTTGAGAAAGAAGAGATTCTGACTAGCTCCATCTTGATTAGTGGTCAAAAAAGGGCAATGATTGGTTTTGAACAGGTTTTCAAGATTCCATTAATGTATCTCAAAATAATAAAGTAACATTCCTGAAATCCCTGCCGTCTCTTGTTTCTTGATTTGGTCAGCTCAAAAGGCTGACATTATTCTGTCTCAAATTGCCTGTCTTCTAAATCACTGCAGCCCACGGACTTCCTTCAAAAGGAGGAAAAGCAAAGCTTGGCAGATCGTATAAACCTTGAGGCTGCCTTTGGATGTTGTCAGAAGATTGTTGACCTGGTTAACTCGCAGGTTGGGAAGAGATGAAGGCAACATCAGATATACATAAGCAGATCTGAGCAAATTACTGCCCAGATATGAAATACTTCACATGACGTTCAGATTGTTAACAAATAATTATATATATAAGGTACTCGGGAAAATGTCATGGGATACATCTCTTGTGCCACGGGATTCCCGTTCCTTTGACAATCTATCACTTAGGAATGTTGGTCAGCTATCTACTGATGGACAGTCCCATTTAATGGGAATTCTCATCACATTGCAGCCATAAATAGCACTGGTAATGTTCATCTCCATCTATGCATCACTGCCTGCCTTTCTAAGGAGATCAGATGGACACCTGCCAAAGTCTTACATATACCATACTTACATATAACAATAATTCAGTCCACAGATTCTACAGTTTAACAGAGTTGGAAGGGACCTTATAGGCCATCTAGTCCAACCCCCCACTCAAGCAGGAAACCCTACACCATTTCTGACAAATGGCAGTTCAATCTTTTCTTCAAAGTCTCAAGTGATGAAGCTCCCACAACTTCCGAAGGCAACTTCTGTTCCATTGGTTTTGATCGTTCTCACTGTCAGAAAGTTCCTCCTCATTTCTAGGTTGAATCTCTCCTTGGTCAGTTTCCATCCATTATTCCTTGTCTACCCTTCAGGCACTTTGGAAAATAGCTTGACCCCTTCCTCTCTGTGGCAGCCCCTCGAATATTGGAAGACTGATATCATATCTCCCCTGGTCCTTCTCTTCACTAGACTAGCCATGCCCAGTTCCTGTAACCGTTCTTTGTATGTTTTAGTCTCCAGTCCAGTCCAATTAAAAAAAATAAGCATAATAAAGGCACTAGATCTGGCAAAAACCTGGCAAATTCTAATGAGAGCTAGTCTGATGTAGTAGCTGAGATGCTTGGCTAGAAACTGGGAGACTCTGAGTTCTAATCTTCCCTTTGGCACAAAAGGTGGCTGGGTGAGTTTGAGCCTCTCTCTCCCTAACAAGTAACCTATTTCATAAGGTTGTGGTGGGAAAAATAGAGGACAGGCCCAGGCACCCCACCTTCAGCTGATGGTTGAGCTGAGAAAGCAGGATGAAAATCTAATAAATAAGTAATGTATTCTTTTCGCTTTACATTTAAAAAAACCTTTATTTAATAATGCTACAGTGTGTGTGTGTGTGTGTGTGTGTGTGTGTGTATACACACACATACAGAGAGAGAGAATATGTGTGTATATACGTACATATATACACACATATAAAGAAAGAAGCAGACATTCTGCGAGTTCCGGAACTTAAAATTTTAAAATAATTTTAAAAATTTATTCTACTAAGCTTTCGGGTCAGCCATCTGCTGACATCGTCAGAGTATTAAACTACCATTACAGAGATCTCTGCCTTTATATGCCATTACTCAATTTGGCCATTGCGCGAGTAATAGGCCCTTCCAGCTGTCTCCCACTTGTAATTAGCTGTGTTGTCAGAAGATGGCTGACAAAAGCTTAGTAGAATAATTTTTTAAAAAATTATTTTAAAATTTTAAGTTCTGGAGCTCGCAGAATTCTGCTTCTTTCTTTATTAATATACCTGGAACTCATATTTTTAGAATAGTTTGTAATATATACATATATACACATCTCTCTCTCTCTCTCTCTGTGCCGTGTTTTCCCGAAAATAAGACATCCCCTGATAATAAGTCCTCCCCCCCAAAATAAGCCCTCCCTGAAAATAAGCCATCCATAAAAATATTTAACCACATCGCAGCCGGTCCCTGGTTAGAGTTAGGGAGGCAGACCTGGAAATCAGGTAAGATGGCAAGAGGAGCCCTGTCTTGCTCCCAATATAATAAGACCTCTTGAAAATAAGGCTAAGCGCTTATTTTGGGGTTCAAAAAATATAAGGCAGGGTCTTATTTTTGGGGAAACACAGTAGATAGATAGATACAGATACATATATACATATGTGTGTGTGTGTGTGTGTGTGTATACATGTATATATGTATATGTGTATGCGTATGTGTGTGTATGTATACCCACACAGACATATTTACACATAAACATAAACATACATATATACATACACATTTATACACACACACACACAGATGAAAAATGATATTCAGTTCCATATTTTAAGAACTAGATTAACAGTACTTTGTGCTTATATTATTATTATTATTCACTGGCTTCACATTTCCATAATTAGTGCATGGGAATATAACAGTTTAAGCCTACCATGTGGAAAAGTCTATAGTAAGTCAGCCCTACTCTATTTAAGCCCCTTCTCATAGACCCAATATATTTCTAAAAATCTACTCCAAGTGCCTAACATTGCATTCAAAGTGCTGGTCCTTCTTCACCAGGTGAAAGGGGTCGCTTTGGTATCAGAAGGTGCAACTGCCAAGTTCTCATGATGTACTGAGACACAATGTCATTGTTCACAATTTGAACAATGTGTTATTCCCATCCTTTCTCCTCTGGCTTTTGCAAGACCAAGCAGACACTGAACAACACCAGGCAGCAGTAGGAAATCTTGTTTAACCTGCCACGGCTTGCCAGCATAGAGGCTGGGCATGGGGCCAGCCTTTGAATTTTGGAAGGATTGTGGAGGAGTGGGGGGTGGAGGACACAGCAGACATACCACATGAGCCCTAAAACTGCCAAATATTTCTGTTAGGTCAAGAATCTGCTGAGATAACATTTTTTTCTAGCTGGCAATGCGTCCCTCCCAAGTGGTTTTTCAAAAAGGATTATGCAAGTCACAACTCTCAACCAGCAACGTTTGCCTGGCAGTGGGTCCCAGAATATGCAATACCTGATCTGATTAATTTGACCTGATCTGATCTCTTCCCACCCCGCAGTCTTGTTGCAAGATCCTGATGAAATAAAACTGTATGCTTTTTCTGCTATGAGAAGTCTTCCTAACAGCACCACCTAGTGGTGGGTTGCTACCGGTTCGCCCCGGTTTGGGCAAACCGGTAGCAGCAAAAGTGGGAAGTTCCACCCACCCGCTCGGACGTCATCAAATACGCTCTGCGCATGCACAGAAGTGGCACCTGCGCGAGCGAACTGGTAGCAAAGGTAAGTGAAACCCACCTCTGGCACCACACCAAGAGTCAGACACAACCGGACAGGGGGAAACCTTTACTTTCACCTATAGAGGTCTTCAACTCTAATCCCCTGAACATATCTCCTTCCTTAGCATGCTTATGGACCAAAAAAGGCAATGGCCAAGCTTGGGATGATAGCAGTTGCATTCCAAATACATATGTAGGATTTCAGCTTAAGGAAAGGTATTCTAAGCTCTGATGGCACAGTGGTTAGAATGCAGAACTGCAGGCTACTTTTGCTGACTGCCGGCTGCCTGCAATTTGGCAGTTCGAATTTCACCAGGCTCAAAGTTGACTCAGATTACAGACTGACTCTGCTCACTGCCAGGAGTTTTAATCCTGACCGGTTCAAGGTTGACTCAGCCTTCCATCCTTCCAAGGGGCGTAAAATGAGGAGCCAGATTGTTGGGGGCAAGATGGTGACTCTGTAAACCACTTAGAGAAGGCTGTAAAGTTCTGTGAAGAGGTATATAAGTCTAAATGCTATTGCTATTGGTAAAGCAGAAGTCTCCAAACTTGGCCATTTTAAATCTTGTAGACTTCAACTCCTAGAATTCCTCAGTCAGCCATGCTGGCTGGGCAGGGGTCGGTTCTAAAATTTTTTACTACCGGTTCTGTGGGTGTGGTTTATTTTGTGGCCATGGTTTGATGGTCATGTGACAATTCTTTAGGATTTAGCAGAGATACTGGTCTACCAGGCTTTTAACTGCTTGTAGAGCTATACCAGTCTACCCATTTGTTTTTCAAGTGTCCTGGTCTACCCATTTGTTTTTCAAGCGTCCCGGTCTACCCATTTGTTTTTCGAGCACACTGGTCTACCACACACTGCCTTTTAACACTGATCAGCTGTAGGGCGGCCCTTTGAAGCCCGGCAAGAGTTTAAACAGTTTTTTTCCTTTCAGCTGATCAGCTGGGACTCGGGAGGCAGCGAAAAATTGGGGGTGGGGCCAAATAAAAGATAAGAATAACACGGGGGGGCGGGGGGGGGGCGGGAGGCCCCAGCTCCCGAACAAAAAGAACCAGTTCAGTGATGTCATATCGTCACCGCTACCAGCTCGGCTGAACCAGGCCGAACCGGGAGGAACCCATCACTGTGGCTGGGGAATTCTGGGAGTTGAAGTCCACAAGTCTTAACGTTGCCAAGTTTGGAGATCCCTGATCTAAGATAACATTTCATAAGTTATTTATGTCTTTGGAAAACTGATCTGGCAAAACATGGCAAAGGAGCTTTTTCAAGAGGGAATTGGACTTGGAATTGGAAGAACTGAAGAAGATTCTTGGATGAGAAGTGAAATGATTTCAAGGAAAACTAAGAAAGTCTGGTTGCCTCTTGAAAAAGCACCTTTGAGACAACCATGACCTGGATAACTGGGACTCTCCATAGACATTAATTTGGCAAAAGAGTAGGTGGTACCAACCACACCTTGGAGAAATGTAAATGTATTTTCCACAAGTATAGATGATGCTTTGGATTGGGGCAACATACTGATTAAAGATACTGATACTGATACCGATAAAGATAAGATACTGATTAAAACAATTTGTATTGTATGTATTTTAATTCTGGCTGTTCACCGCCCTGAGTCCCTTCTGGGAGAAGGGCGGGATACAAATTAAATTAAATTATTATTATTATTATTATTATTATTATTATTATTATTATTATTATTATTATTAT
>WNWU01000031.1:5305377-5330734 GCA_012654045.1 Ptyas mucosa
ATTATTATTATTATTATTATTATTATTATTATTATTATTATTATTATAACAAGATACAAAAGAATGGGATGTGGGCACCAGTCAGAATTCCCTCATTTAAATAGCAACATTAAGACTCTTATGGAGCAATAATAAGAAAAACAAAGCAGATAGATTCTTGCCTCAAGAGTTTCTAGAAGAAAGAAACAGGAAGTCCTTTTGAGGCAAATCCTGCTAGATTGTACTTCAGCATGTTTATGGATTACCAGAAGGATTAGAAGAGTCCTGGTGGCGCAGCAGACTAAAGCACTGTTATTAACATCAGCTGCCTGCAATTACTGCAAGTCCAAATCTCACCAGGCTCAAGGTTGACTCAGCCTTCCATTCTTTCAAAGGTAGGTAAAATGAGGACCCAGATTGTGGGGGCTTTATACAACTGACTTTGTATAAATATATACAAAAGTATGAAGGCTATTGCTTAACGCATTGTAAGCCTCCCTGAGTCTCCAGTGAAGGGCGGCATATAAATCAAATCAATTTTTAAAAAAAAAAGATTAAAGAAGAAAAAATAATGAGATTCGTGGTGTGGAGGAGGAAATCAAATTCCAGTGAGCAAGTGGAACTCGAGACAGAGGAATAAAGGGAAAAAAATGAGATGGACTAATAAGAAGGACCTACAGACATCAGGAAGTCTACACTTCACCAAAAGATTCAAAACATCCAGACAAAATGTTGACTGTGGTTTCTATGTAATTATTGTTATAGAATTAAATAACAAGATCCATCATCTGGTAATATAGCAATAGCACTTAGACTTATATACTGTTTCACAGTGCTTTTATAACCCTCTCTAAGTGGTTTACAGAGTCGGTGTATTGCGCCCAACAATCTGAGTCCTCATTTTACGCACCTCGGAAGGATGAAAGGCTGAGGCAACCTTGAACCGGTCAGGATTCGAACTCCTGGCAGTGGGCAGAGTTTGCCTGCAATACTGCATTCTGACCATGGTGCAGGAACAGGTTATAGGAACAAGTTACAGGAACAAGAAGTGAAACAGGAAAGATATTTCACATAATGTTTGTATGGGGTGGGGTTTTTTTGAAGACTGCTATGCCAATATTGACCATGGGGTTTTTTTTTGTTTGTTTGTTTGGTTTTGTTGTTCTACATAGAAAAAGTTATTTGGGTCTGTTTCAGGAAAAAGGCAATGGGCTCTCTTGCAGAGCTTGAACAGCTGCCCTTCCCTTTTTGGCCAGTCATACACCTGATGCAGTGGTGGGATTCCCTGAAGCCTCTGGGAGAGAAAACGGGCTGCGGGGGGGGGGGGGGGTGCCATTTTGGGCCTATGAGGCCTCCCTGCGCTTACCTGGGAGCCAAATTGGTACTCCTGGAAGGGGCGGGGCGGGAAGGAGCAGGGCTGGCCAGCAATTTAACTACCGGTTCACCCAAACTGGTCCGAACCGGCTGAATCCCACCACTGATTGGTGATAGAAAGCATCATGGACAGACAATAAGGTTCAGTCAAGGACAAGGGTATCAAAAAGTCCTGGAAATGTGTCCAAGATCAGGCTAATAAAACCTGCAGGAGTTTTTTAAAGGGTTACTAAAAGATCCTGCATGGAAAATGGAGTCTGGGATAGCTTTAAAGAAGAAAAAATGATCCAGAGAAGATAATCAGGTTCTTATGGGGGGAAAAAGATGTAGGGAACTAGACAGGTTTAGGCCTGATAAGATCAAAGGAAGGTATGAGAGCCTTTTTCAAGTATATGAGAACATGTCACATGAAAGAAGATTAAGCTTCCTCCCTTACCCCAGAAAATAGGACAAGATAAAGTGCTTAAATTACAGGATGGAATTTGTATCAATCATTGAGGGAAATAAGAAATGTCTGTGAGAATCATTTGATAGTAAAACCAACTACAGATGTTGTGGCAAGCTCTTCTTGCAAGGAAAAAGTAAAGGCCCATCTACTGAGAAAACATTTAATTGGACTTCAACTTGAAGGGCTGGAATTCATGTTTCAAATAACCACTTCCACATCCATTTTTCTTGTTTTGTCAAGACTGAGCCCAAATCCAAACACATTATTTCTTTACAGAGGGCAAGAGCAGGAACTAATGGTCAAGCATACCTAAATACTGGTAGTCCTCAACTTACGACCACAATGGAGCCCAAAATTGATGTTACTAAGTGAGAAATTTAATTGAGTCCTGGTTCATTTTACGACTTTTCTTGCTACACTTGTTAAGCGAATCACTGCTGTTGTTAAATGAGTAAGCCGGTTGTTAAGTGAATCTGGCTTCCCTATTGATTGTGCTTGTCAGAAGGTCACAAAAGGTGATCACATGACCCTGAGACACTGCAACCGTCGTAAATGTGAGTCAGTTGCCAAGCATCCAAATTTCGATGACACGACCATGGGGATGCTGCAAGGGTCATCCATGTGAAAAATGGTCATGTCCCGTTTTTCAGTGCCATTGTAACTTGAAATGGTCACTAAGCAAACTGTTGTAAGTTGAGGACTACCTGTAGATAGTCCTTGTTTAGCAACTGTCCCTTTTAGCAACTGTTCGCAATTACCCTGGTGATTAAAAACTAACTTTACAACCAATCCTCACTTCTACAACGTGTCTGTAAAGCAAAGAGTAAAGCTGAAGTAAGGTCATATGCACAGCTGCAATTTCATTTAGTGACCGCTTTGCTTAACGACCTAACAGTTGCTCCCAATTGTGATCACTAAAGAAGCACTCGTTGCAATTTATTTATTTATTTATTTGTCAAGAATGTATTAGGTAATAAGTATAAACACAGATTAGATACATAAAATAGATACAAATAGAGGAAACATTAGGAAGCTATGAAGCTATGAAATAAAAACACAATTATATAGCAATGGCGGTGAAAACCCTTGCGTACAACACATATTTTGATTCAACCAAGGTAGATTTCAGGATTTGACAATCTGCTCTTTGGTTGTTGCTAAAATGAAACAGAAATATCTCCTTACTTTTACCTAAAGCATGACTGAGCTTGCAATGTCTGTATCATTTCTACCCTTGCTTCTGGAAATGTCAATAAAGAGAAATATCTTGGCTGAAACAGAACAGGTTGGGTTGCTTCTCTTCTTCAGAAATACTTTGGCCCACTCCATCCAGAATTGGTAAAGAGGCAGCAAAAATTAAAAAGAACAGGATAAGGACCATACCTTCTACTTCACTATTTCTGTATGATTAGCTGCATGTTTTTTCAGGGTGGGTGCATTTATTTAAGGACTATGCTAAGAAGAGAAACTACAGGAAAGCACCAGAGAATTCTGTGCCATAATTTTATGACATTCATAGTAGCAATCAACAATTAGCAGCCTTTTCATCAAATGGATTAAGCGATCTAATACATTGGTAAAGGTATATAAAAAACTGAGTCATGAAAATGTTTGTCCTGCTCTTCTAATGCAGAGGGGGGGAAGGAGAGGCAAAGAGGGAGAGGGAGAGAGAGAGAGAAAGAGTGTGTCAGTCAGTCAGTCAGGCCTAGTGGTTAAGACACCTGGCTTGTGAAGTAGGTGATTGTGAGTTCTAGTCCCACTTTAGTCATGCAAGCCAGCCAGGTGTCCTTGGACCAGTCACTTTCTCTCAACCCAACACACCTCACAGGTTTTGTTGTTGTGGGAAAAATAGGAGGTGGAAGGTATATGGGTATGTTAAGCCCCTTGAGATATTTGTAAAAATAATAAAGGAATAGTATAGCATAGCATAGCATAGTATAATAATAAGTATGACTTAAGGCTGTTGGATGATACATGAGAAAGAAGTAGAGAGAGTGGGATTTTATAGAGAACTCAAAATGAAGGAAACATAGAATTTGGGTTCTAAAGCCAGACAACCGCTTATTCCTAGACCCGTGATGGCGAACCTATGGCACGCGTGCCACAGGTGGCACATGGAGCCATATCGGTGGGCACACGAGTGTTGCCCTAGCTCATCTCCGGCATGCATGTTGGGAGGCAGGAAGTTGGGAAACAGGAAGGCCTCCGGGGGATGGGGAAGGCTGTTTTCGTCCTCCCCAGGCTCCTAGCAAGGCTCTAGAGCCTGGGGAGGGCGAAAAACTGGCCTACCGGCCCCACTGTGCCATCGCGTGCCAAAAGCGGAGGGAGCGGGGGGGGTTGTGCACGCATGCGTGGGGGAATGGGGCGCATTGAATTATGGGTATGGGCACGCGCATGCGCAACCCCCCCGGCTCCCCCCACTTTTGGCAACAACAGTAAAAAGGTTAGCCATCACTGTCCTAGACTATAAAAAGAAAATCAACATTAGGTAGCAACAGTTTCTATTAACCCAGCACAGTCTGTCTAGTTTCACTTAAAGCAAAGCCAACTGCTTTTAATTCAGTATTCTACAGTTCAACAAGCCCTTGTTTATTTCTTATTCTTTCTTTGAACGCCCTTTCTTCAGGAGCTGAATACCGAATGTATACATTGCAGGCCTTCTGCATTTTTTTCTTCCTGGAAGAACCGCATGGGGCAGGCTGGGTGGAGAGTGACTGGCTCAGACCCATCTAGAGAATTTCCACAGCTGAAAGACTTGAAGTCAACCCAATACCCAAAATTTTATGCTCCACTAGTTTATTGCAATGGATAGATTTGAAGTGAGAACATACTGTAGGAGATTACCAGGCTAAGCCTGAGGGAGGGGTCAAATGCATCATCAATCTTGAATCCCTTCCTCGCCCACAAGACATCTAAGTCCCGCCCACCTTGAATTCCATTGACTCTTATCTACCGCCAATTTGCTTTGACTGCTAGTAGTTCAGATTCTTGTAGAGAGTTTAAGGTTGCAATAAACCCTTATATACATTTGGACAACCTAGATTTCCTAATTTCCCACGCTTGACACCTAATTATAGGCCCATATAACCTATATAGATTAGAATAACAGAGTTGGAAGGGACCTTGGAGATCTTCTAGTCCAACCTCCTGTTTAGGCAGGAAACCCTACACCACTTCAGACAAATGGTTATCCAACATCTTCTTAAAAACTTCCAGTGTTGGAGCATTTACAACTTCTGGAGGCAAGACATTCCACTGATTAATTGTTCTAACTGTCAGGAAATTTCTCCTTAGTTCTAAGTTGCTTCTCTCCTTGATTAGTTTCCACCCATTGCTTCTTGTCCTACCCTCAGGTGCTTTGGAGAATAGCTTGACTCCTTCTTCTTTGTGGCAGTCCCTGAGATATTGGAAGACTGCTATCATGTCTCCCCTAGTCCTTCTTTTCATCAAACTAGACATACCCAGTTCCTGCAACCGTTCTTCATATGTAAATATAATCTATAGTATATAATCTATAGTATATATAATTTATAGTAGCCATCTCTGTCCGGTATCTGGGAAGGAGATCTGTGGAAGATGCACCTATAATTCAACACAGCTATTCTCCAAATTCTAGATAGGGATCCTTTATTAAACCGTGCCTTGTCCCCTAAATTTTCTTCCTTCACAGGAGCATAAAATAATAGGAGTAAAAACACTTATTTGATTTTTTTTACATGTTTCTTGCCCAGGGATCTACGTGGATGCCACAGAAGGCATGAACTGCAAAATTTGCTAAAGATGATCAAAGCAGAAATTAAATTTCTGTCTTCAGAATGTGAGATTTTCCCCATCAGCAGATTGTACTGTCCACCCAGCTGCCAAGTTGTGGTGGCAAAATAAAAGTTGATTTCTTTAGTAATCTATCATTAGTATATTCTCAGGTGCTATATATTATAATTACTGTATTTGTTTTCATTGTTTTTTCTTTTTAATTTTGTCGGCAGCCCTGAGTTACTTCTTGTCACTTGTTGAGAGGGGTGGCCACACAAATTGAATGAATGAACAAATAAATAAATAATAAATTACAACCGTGGCCACACAATGAATGAATGAATGGATGAATGAATGAATGAATACTAAATAAATTACAGCCACAGTTGGGTTATGCTATAAATTATCAGAGCAGAAATGAGAAATAATTAATTGAGAACTCTCAAAAGACATGGGAAATATAACCCTTTGCGTGTGTATGTTTCCATCACATTTAAAAACTCAACAAAAACAAAAGTATTGCAGTTCTGGGACTTTAACGGACGCCTCCAAAAACAAGATAAGCCAAGCCGTAGAGCCGCTTCTGCTTTATGGTCTATTAACTGAAAAATAACACCTCGGATTTCACAATATGGCAAATGTTAGGGCCAGATAACATGCAGTGCTGTTCGTTGCCTCTCTGAGATCTCCTTAGCCGTTTTTTGGAAACACAGTGCTGGACTCACTAGTTTATTGCTTCAGTGGAGTTCTTCTTATAGTATTTGTAATTGTTACAAATTTTGTAGAACTGTATAGATCGGGGTCTCCAACTTTGGCAACTTTAAGCCTGGCGGACTTCAATTCCCTGGCTGGGGAGTTCTGGGAGTTGAAGTGCGCCAGACTTAAAGTTGCCAAGGTTGGAGACCTCTGATATAGATTACTGTTGTTGTTCTCTTTTATAAAATCCAGCTGCTGCTTTTAACTGAGAACAATAAATACATAGTTTAATTGCAGCTGCAATGCTTAGGTTCTTACCTTGGATTAATCCTGTGGAATAATGGAATTCACCGGCAAGGAACCACATAAGATGTGAAGGATAAAACTTGGGAAATGGTGTGTTTTGTCAACACTGAGGGAGATTCAATGGGAATCTGCATAGTTTCCATGTGAGCAACAGAAACTATGCAGACATAGTTTCAAAGTTTTGAACCATTGGGGTTTTTTTTCCCTTTCCCTTTTTTTATTTTAGTTTTTATTACTTTTTATCAGTGGTCAAATCAGGGGTGAAATGCTCCCGGTTCGGACCGGATCAGCTGATCCGGTAGCAATGGAGGCGGGTGGTTCGGAGAACCGGTAGCAAAAATCCCTGCCCGTCCCCCCATGCCCAGCTGAGCTGCGCGATCATCGGCTGAAGAGGTTGTAGAAAAAATACTTTTAAAAGAAAAAAAGCCTCTAATGATCAGGCAACTCAGCTGGGATCAGCAGAGGCTTTTAAAAGCATTTTTTGGCAACCTCTTCACTGAAGAGGTTGTAGAAAAAATGGTTTTAAAAGTAAAAAAAAAAAGTTGGCCATGCCCACCCAATCACATTACTCCACCACCACCAAGCCACGCCCACAGAACCGGTAGTAACAAATTTTAGATTTCACCACTGGGTCAAATCCATTTTTTTTTACTACTGGTTCTGTGGACATGGCTTGGTAGGCATGGCGTGGCTTGGTGGCGTGGCAAGGGAAGGATACTGCAAAATCTCCATTCCCTCCCCACTCCAGGGGAAGGATACTGCAAAATCCCCATTCCCTCCCCACTCCTGAGGGAAGGATATTGCAAAATCTCTATTCCCACCCCACTCTGGGGCCAGACAGAGGTGGTATTTGCCGGTTCTCCGAACTACTTAAAATTTCTGCTACCAGTTCTCCAAACCCTGTCAGAACCTGCTGGATTTCACCCCTTCTTTTTATACTTAAAAAGTGTGAGAGAAAAATATATAAAATCAGGAAGAAAACCCCATGATTTCAAATAGTAAATAATTCAGCTTAACTTTTAAACACAACGTTAGATTATGACCACACAATGTAGCTTTTCTATTACATCAATAGACAGTGAGCTCATAAAAAGAAAAGGGACATGGATTGGTAACACAAGACTCTGAATAACTTAAAGTATTATTTGTACCTTCAAGGACAAGTACATATATTATTTATTTATTTATTTATTCATCTTCTTTTAATGACCCCATAATCCCTTGCAGGGTGGAGTTTGGGCAACTGAATGGAGCTAGCAGAATGTTTTAATGGCGAATTGCCCTTCCTGTTGCCAATGCGGAGTTTTGTTCAGCAGAAATATTCTCAGTAGGCCCAGAGAGAGAAATAACTGCCTCTACCTAGGATCAAACTCACAGCCTCCTGATTGTCAAGCGAGAGCTCCACTTCTAGGCCACCGCACCACTCCTATTATTTATGTATTCATTTAAATTTATTAGCTGCCCAACTCCAGGGTAGGTGTACACACACACACACACACACACACACTGGATATAAAGATATGGATATGGCTTTATGAATGATATACGGGTAGTCCTTGACTTACAACCATTCATTTAGTGACCGTTCAAAGTTACAACAGCCTGGAAAAAAGTGACTTATGAACGTTTTTCACACTTATGACCATTGTAGCATCCCCATGGTCATGTGATCAAAATTCAAATGCTTGGTAAATGGTTCATATTTATGACGGTTGCAGTGTCCCCAGGTCATGCAATGCCCTTTTGCAACCTTCTCAGGGGTGAAATCTACTTACCTTCCCTACCGGTTCGGAAATGCACGGTCCAAAAGCATTTCACCCCTGGATGTTCTGATAAGCACAGTCAATGGGGAAGCCAGATTCACTTAAAAACCGTGTTATTAAGTTAACAAATGCAATGATTCAACTTAACAACTGTGGCAAGAAAAGTCATAAAATGGAGCAAACTCACTTAACATGTTTCACTTAGCAACATAAAGCTTGGCCTCAATTGTGTTGCAACTCAAGGAGTACTTGTAATTGTCTTTAAGTATAAGCAGTCCTTTTTTAGCTACCACAATTGGGGCAGGCAACTCACGTCATTAAGGGAAGTGATCTTTAGGTTATAGGAAGTTAGCAGCCACCCCTTTCCTAGAAATATTTTGGGAAATATTAAAAAGGCAGAATATTATGTTTTCCTGGATGAGAAATAGAGAAGCATGTTTTAAAGACAAAGCAGCTCCCATCTTCCTGCCCCCACCCTTTGTCAATGGACCATCATCTGCAACACAATAGGACCCATCTAGCAATAGAAACTCACCACATGGCACCTGGGAAGATTACATCAGCCAGGAAGGCTAGCTAAGACCCCCACCCCCTGGGAGCCTGACAACCAATCAGGATACTCTTTCGGGGGCCCAGGAAGTTCAAAGCCAGAGAGGGCATAAAACCCGGGGACTCACTGCGTCTCGGCCCTTTTCTGTTCAGGAACTCAAACCATGTGATCCTGTCCACCTTTAAACCATCTTTCCAAGCAGTCTCCATGTTTCCAGTGTCCTTTTCCCCACTTGGAGCTGAACCCAGAAGGATATTTCTTCCAACAAAGTGAAACCAGGACTTCTGCCTAAGTCCTTACTTAAGTTATCCTTTGCTTTACAGACCTATGAAGGTCCTAAATGTGAGGATTGCTTATAAAGTTACTTTTTTCATCACTGTCAAAACTGCAAACGATCACTAAATCTGGCAGCTGCTAAATGAGAACTACCTATAAAATATATATATATATTATATATATATATATTGCAATATATGGTTTTCCCCATAAAATCAGTGGGGTTTTTTTCAAACTTCTTTTTCAGTCCATTGTGATTTGGGATGTTTTTAAAAATTGTACTTTAACAGCCACAAATCAGACCACCTTACTTGGTATAATGACTGTTCTCAGATATTGAAAAGAATCTAAGCAACAAACAAAATTCCAATATTTGCATAGTAACAATAGAACCTATACAGTAGGACGTATATGTCAGGATGTTAATATGCTGACTTCGATAATGTGTCTGCAATTTAAAAACCGATCCAGCTTCAAGAAGCAGTGGAAATATACTGGCGTTTTACAAAAGAAATTCTGCATAATTCAGTGAATGATGCAGAATTGCAACACACATACTGTGTGTATGTATGTGTGTGTGTGTGCATGGTATGTATGAATATGTTAATGTATATATGTATGTTTGCATATGCATGTACTGTATATATTACATTAGCCTGAAATTCTCTAGGGACCTCTAGTGGCTTAATTTCAGAAAACAATATTATGATAAAACATATTCAATAATGAAAAGTTTTATTTTTAATTAGTTGTAGAATAGCACCATAGAAGCAAAATTCAAGTTACATACTAACAAATTAGGATGTTAATATTCATTTCAAAAAGGAGGTGGCATTAGAAAATCCATTTCACAGAGATATTAGTTTGAATGAAATCCCAAACGGGATCTCTTAAATAGCTTCCTGCTTCCGACATTAGGATAAATATGCTAAGGAAAAATGTCTTCACAAGTTTGCTTCCAAAAATGTATATAAGCACCAGATATAAAAAGAAGAAAAACCATCATCCATAAACTTTAACACATATCCCCAATCTTATAACAAATTTATTTTTAGAAACAACTATTCTAAATGATTGAATTGATAGACTACACTAAGCAAGCATCATTTTACTTGGTTTTGAGCTAATACATTCTATGAATCGAACCAATTGCATTTATACTTCATAAACCATTGCTAAATAAATTATGGCTTAACAAAATGTGATATATCCCCATTCTTATTTAAACGTAGGCCTTTTTTGTGGATAATTTTATTTTCTAAATCTGATATTGTGGCCAAGGTATCTCTTTTGAAATGTTGTGTTTATTCTGTGGTTAATACATATCTTAATAAATTGTTGTTATGTTTGTTTAGGTTTTCTGGGATTGTGCCTAATTGAAATACCTGCAATTATCCATTTTATCATAACTGTTTTTAATTGGTTCTGTTTCTGTGACATGCATAGCAATAGTTTAAAGACCATCAAGTTTGATCCCATGCTTATTTCCAGATGCGCTAAAGCATTTTGAACAGGTGGCTCTCCAGCCTCTGTTGAAAGATCTCCATTGAACAGGAACCTGAATTAACTTCTCCCTAAATTCAACCCTACTACTTCTGCTCCTGTCCTTTGGAGCAATGGTGGGATTCAAATTTTTTTACTACCGGTTCTGTGGGTGTGGCTTGGTAAGCGTAGCATGGCTTGGTGGGAGTGGCAGGGGAAGGATACTGTAAAATCTCCATTCCCTCCCCACTCCAGGGGAAGGTTACTGCAAAATCCCCATTTCCTCCCATCAGCTGGGACTCGGGAGGCAGAGAATAGATGGGGGCGGGGCCAGTCAGAGGTGGTATTTACCGGTTTGCCGAACTACTCAAAATTTCTGCTACCAGTTCTTCAGAACTGGTCAGAATCTGCTGAAACCCACCTCTGCTTTGGGGCAACAGAGACCCAGAGAACCCCTTTCTTCATTTCGCAGCCCTTTAAATAGCTGAAGGCTGCTATCACCCCTCCCTCAATCTTTTCCTCTATCCAGTTCCTCAGAGGACTTGGTTTCCAAACCCATTTTGCACTATGCCATTTTTGAACTATGGTGCCCAGAACTGGGCACATAATCCAAGTGAGAACAGACCAAGGCAGGCTGGGACAATGACTTCTGGAAATTTAAGACACTGCAAATTTAATCATCCTATCCTAAAATAAAATTTGAGCATCAAAAAATTGAGGCCTTTGAACTATGGTGCTGGAGAAGACTCCTGCGAGTCCCTTGGACTGCAAGGTCATCAAACCGGTCAGTCCTAGAGGAGATCAACCCTCACTGCTCTTTAGAAGGCCAGATCCTGAAGATGAAACTCAAATACTCTGGCCACCTAATGAGAAGGAAGGACTCACTGGAGAAGAACCTCATGCTGGGAAAGATTGAGGGCAAAAGAAGAATGGGACGACAGAGAATGAGGTGGCTGGATGGAGTCACTGAAGCAGTAGGCATGAACTTAAATGGACTCCAGAGGATAGTAGAGGACAGGAAGGCCTGGAGGAACATTGTCCATGGGTCGCAATGCGTCGGACTTCACAACTAACAACAAAAATAAAATTTCTCTTTTGGTGATTTTTCTCCAAACGGATACATCTAGGCTTTTCTTCACAGTCATTTGTCTAAAATGGTATATATGGGGTCTCCTGCTTGAGCAGGGCGTTGGACTAGAAGACTCAAAGGTCCCTTCCAACTCTGTTCTTCTTTTTTTTTTTGTATATTTTTTTTATTTTTTAAAACAAACAAACATTTAATACATCGATCCTCCCTTCCCTGTGACATCTCGGTGCTATCTTCTAAACTTCTTCTTCATCTTCAATAAATTTCTTCTATCTTCATCTTCATCCAAACCATTCTAACAATTCATTACTAAAACGGTGTTATAATCATCATTTATACATAGTTACAATATTAGTCATTTATGATTTCATGGTCTAAAAATTTTGGATATAGTATAGAAATTGGTAAATGGGAAAGAATGTGGAAAGTAAATACCAAACTGACGATGTCTGTACCCTACAAGAAAAACACATATAAGATGTTCTACAGATGGCACCTCCCCCCTGCACGCCTGGCCAAGATGTTCCCCAATATATCACCAAACTGTTGGAAGGTAAGATACACAAAGGGACACTATATCATATGTGGTGGATGTGCCCAAAGGCAAAAGAATTCTGGAAAGTAATACAGAAACAATTGGAAGAAATTATCTCTCAAAGTGTGCCTTTAAAACCAGAAACCTATCTTTTAGGAATATTAACAAAACATTACGACAAAGAAAAACAATATTTAATAATACACATTTTAAAGGCCGCGAGAATGACCTACGCGCAAATGTGGAAACAGGAAGACGCCAACACAAGGAAAAATAATACAAAAAATATTGGATTGCGCCGAGATGGATAGATTAACCAAAGAGCTACAAGACAAAGAAGAGACAGATTATTACTTAATTTGGCAAAAATGGTACGATTGGTTAGATAAAAAGAAAACGCAACAAAAATAAAACATAAAACAAGAAGGGAATACCAAAAAGAACCTAAACTTAAAAAAAAAATATCGTTATATAATGCTGGAATTAGAGATGTACATATGTATATACACAAAATAGATATAGAATACCAATGTATCACTCTTTTCTTTCAAGATTCAAGCCATAGCTTGATTTTAATTTGTATTTAGTCTTAGTTGTGTATTGTATGTATACATGTTAGTCTTTGTTTATTTGTTTGATTAATAAAAATGTAAAAAAAAACAATATTAGTCATTTATCTCTCTTTTCCAACCAACTATAAAAATGATTCCATATCTTAAAATATTCTGACTCTTCCTTATCCTTAATCATCAAAGTTAATCTATTCATTTCTGAACAGTCTAAAATTTTTCAACACTGTTGTTCTTGTGGTTTCTCATCCAAAAAACAACTTAAGCTTTTCAATTCATTCCTCTCTATAGAGCCCTCCACGTGCATAAGAATTACCTATTCGTAATTCATATCCAATTTAATAAACTCTGTAAATAGGAATCGCAGCAAATTCATCTCTATGATTACGAGTAACGGAGGCACAAAAATCCACCAGGTTCCCCAGGCCCCGCCCCGTTCCATGATTTGCTCCTCCCCTTTTAGTTCAAACTCAATCAAGCGCCCCAGTTATTTTAAGAGAAAGTCTTTTAAGAGATAAGAATTATTTGCACTCTTTACACTTCCGGTTTCCAATCGACACCCCCCCCCAAGAGTAGGAGATTAAAGGAAAATAAACGGGAAAATGCTCCGCCAGTCGGAAGAAGTAGGCATTATTGCACCTTCCTGAATTTGGAATCGACACTCTTTCGATGTGGGAGGAGACTCGTTCATGTGCTTGTTTTCCCCATGAAATTTAAACCAGAAGTAGTATGCTGGGGTTTGCTTTATCTTTAACTCTTTGCTCTCACTTCCGGTCTAAAACTGAACTACGGTACCTTTCTCTTTGCAATGCGGTCGAGAGAAAGATCCGGTCGCAGTTTTATCCCGCCCCCTTTCACATACACCCCCCCCACGGGAAGCCAACCGACCAATCCTGATCATATTTTACCGGAAGCTTAACCGATTGAGCCACTCTAGCCTCTTTCTTTATTATAGAAACTCTACCTAGCGTTGTTTCTCTATGGTTTCGTGTGCGGTGGATGCTGGCCTGCGGGAAGAATAATGGCGGGGCGGGCCTAGCCGTGCGGCGGTAACTGCGAGCCTTGGGTCGAGCTACATGGTTGGATCTTCGTACGTGCTTCAGAAGCTGGAAGCTGCTCTATTTAAGCCAGTCATTATAGCAGGTAGGTTTAATTATAATACAAATGTTGTGATGGGGACTTTTTTTAAACGTGTTACGGAGCTTTCAAGCAATCCTAGGTTGCAGAATCTATTGACACGACATCCCTGCAAGGTAGACCAGGAGCCCTATTCACCCCCTCTCCCCCCCCAATCCCCTTCTTGCAAAAGGAGGAGGGCTTTGAGCGAGGGAGGAAGCTCTTTCTCAGTCTCAACGTACAATCCGGAGTAACAATATTGATGTGCCTTACAGGACGTGTCTGGGGAGGGGCCAATCTCCAGTTGAGCTTGAAAAAAAATTGAGGCTGGCTAATGCTGGGATGGGAGACCACCAGGAAATCCCAGGGCTGGAGAACAGACTGGGGATTTAAAGGCGACATTGGCAGACTATCGATGTTCTCCTGCCTAGGAAACTACATGAATCTGTCTTTTAAGTTTTCAAGAGTCCATCAAAGTGATCTTTTTGGAGACTGGATTAATTCAGAGGGGATTAAAGGAGTTAGTTTAATTATGTGGATCTGAAGCTTTCCCCTTACAGTGGTATCCTACAGGTGAGATTAGATTAGATTAGATTAGATTAGAGGAGTTGAGTTGAGTTGAGTTGAGTTGAGTTGAGTTGAGTTATTGGCCAAGTGTGATTGGACACACAAGGAATTTGTCCTTGGTGTATATGGTCTCAATGTACATAAGGAGAGTAAAATACATTCATCAAGAATAAAAAGATACAACACTTGGTGATAGTCAAGGTTACTAATAAGCTATCAAATCGTACAAATAAAAACAATATAAATTGAAAGCTACAAGCAACATGGTTATAGTAGTAAGTGGGAAGAGATAGATACTAGTAAGGAAAAGAAGAATAATAGTAATACGGTAAATTATTTCACAGTGTTGGGGGAATTAGTTGTTAAGCAGAATGATGGTGTTCGGGGGGAAAACATGAATCCGTCTTTAAGTTTTCAAGAGTCCATCAAAGTGATCTTTTGGGAGACTGAATTCAGAGGGGATTAAAGGAGTTAGTCTAATCATGTCATCTGAAGCTTTTCCCTTACAGTGGTATCCTACAGGTGAGATTAGAGCAATGTTTTCCTCCTCCTCCCTGGGGCACTTCCAGGTGTGTGGACTTCAACCCCCACAATTCCTTTTAACTGGCCTGGTCATGGATGAGAATCCTAGGAGTTGAAGTCCCCTCTCTTGGGGGAAAGTTGGGGACCGCTGAATTAGAATCAGGAACTTGGAGGCTGTTTTGTGATTACATTTCCACCCCAGTTCAAATGATGCATCAGATTGGGGTGATTGAAAATAATTGCTGGATAGATTTGTGTTGTGATTGTAATAATTGCAAATATTACAATCACAATACAAATCTATCCAGAACAAGGCACGATGTCTTAGCAGTTAAAGATGCCAAGCTTATTAGCTGAAGCTGACCGCTTGGGTTCAAGACCTGAGAGCCACACAACAGGACTCCTCCCCACCTAGCAGTAGGAAATCATGCAAATACAAGTAGATAAATAGATACCACTTTAGTGGGAAGGTAACAGGTTCTGGGCGCCTTTGGCATATAGGCATGGTGGCCACGTGACCACGAAAAATGTCTTCAAACAACACTTGTTCCCTCAGCCAAGAAATGGAGATGAGCACCCTACCCTAGTGCCCGACATAACTGGACAGGGAAACCTTTATCTTTAACTAAGATTGATTCAATTCTTTGAAATTAAAGTGGTCTGTTTATGATGCATGTATGTGATACAAGGAGCTAATTGTAGTTTTAACTTAATTACAATAATATAAATGTTACAATTGATGTCATGTTTTATTAGTGTAGAAGCAAAGATGAATTATATTGTGTTTGGTAGCCTTCCAACAACAGATCTATAACTTGATAATAGAAACTTGTCGATTCAGTTATTTGCTGCCTTGGTAATAAGATGAGCCTAAATGAATGATAGGTAAGTATTGAAAGAAGTCATCTGATCTTGCACAAGTGTATGGAGCCTATTTAGGATTGAAGAGCATCAAGAAATCCTAAACACAATACATTTCCTTTACAACAGATATGTGAACATGTTTATTCTATATTTTAAAAAATAAACTAGTGATAGTTTATTAAATGTGTTTGCCGCCCATCTCACCTAAAGAGAAGAATACTGATGTCTCATTGCCGGTTGGCTGCTAAAACATGCTTTTCTTACAAGGAAATTGTTTCACTAACACACTGTATGTCTAGCAGCTCTAACTACGGAACAGAATAAAAGCCTCTGATAGCAAATAGTTGTTCATATTGTGTTTTAAGCATGCACTGTTTCGCCAGATGTAAAAAGCAAAGGAAGGTTACTATGAGATTTATATGCAGATTTTACTTCGTAGCCATTGAATTCTGAAAAGTAGTTTTTAACATAATTTTATTGCATTTAAAGGGGGCCGCGGTGGCTCACGTGGTAAGACGCTGGGCCTGTGCACTGCTGAGGTTGGCAGCTCAGCAGCTTGATTCCCGTGAGCAAATAAACCGTGTAGGGACAAGAAAGGAGCCTCCCGGATTGCCTACCAGTATTCAGGCATCCCGCGGGTGAAGATAACACCACCTAAAAAAATTCCTTTCATAGAGACAAGTCAATCCACCTCGGTGATCCCTGGCTAACATGTGCCATGCTCTAAATAAATAAATAAATAAATAAATAAATGGCATTTAAATCTCACCTACCCTGTGTGCATCCAAGATAGTGTAGACAAGGTTTTTCTTCATTTTATTTAGTAACGATCATGAATGGCTCGTGAGAGAAAGTAGTAACCTGAAGGCTATCAGAGACATGATACAGGAAGAGCAAAAACTGAATGAACCGAATACATTTGCAATTCTGATAGAAGCTCTGATGTAAGAATGAAAATAAGTTCTTGTTTGTCATCCTTGGCAAGAATTAGTAAAAAATACTCCCCAATTTGTTGGAAATGTGAGGTGGATCTAGGGTCATATTAACAGATATGGTGGCAGTGCTCAAAAGCCAAAAGTTTCTGGCAGCAAATAAGGAACTGGTTAGAAGAGATGTTAAATGTTTAAAATAGAAGTTAAGCCGGAATTTTTCTTATTGGGCATGACAGATGACAAATATGACAAAAATGTAATCTATTTAATGTTGCATATACTTACCACGGCAAGACCAGCATTTGCTCAAAAGTGGAAGTGTAAAGAAATACCCTCAGAAGAAGAAGTAATACACAAAATTTACAGCTATGCAGAGATGGACAGACTTACGTTAGGACTCAAAAGACAAAAGTGAATCAAAATACTATGAAGTCTGGAATAAATTTTATAATTGGTTAAATAAGAGGAAGAATGCCAAAAACAAGGGATAACAAATGTCTGAAAATGTATATATCATTGTATATTAATATATCAATATATATTGAACTTGTGAATATAATATTGGTTTATTAAATACATGCATAGTTGAATAGGAAGTAAAATACTGTATACTTGATATATAATGAAGTAGGAGGTATGTAAATTTGTATATATTTACAATTCTGATAGAAGCTTTGGTGTAAGAATAAAAATAAGTGTTCTTGTTTGTCATCCTTTACAGTGATTTTTAGGAAACCCCCAAAGACTTCCAAAGAATAGAATTGTATTTCATATTAAAAATACTTTTTGGCTCTGTATCTGCCCACCTTTTCCATTTTAATCCCTGGAGATTTTGCTACATTTTAAAATGTAGGTACAGTATATCATTAAGGTTTTTGAGATACATCAGTAGAATAAAGATACACCTCTGCTTAAAACTGCCATTCTGTGTTGGCTTCATTACCACCAAACCTCTTGAATTCAGTATAGCTTGCTAAGAAGTGAAGATACATAACATTGGGGTTGCAACTGTAACAGGGACCATTTCCTGGAATAAAATGTATTGACCAAGCTTTGTTTTTGTTTTATTGTTGTAGGTTTTAACCGACATCCATGGTGTGAGTTTGATTCCATGCTTGTAAGATGACTACCGCCGCTCGACCAACCTTTGAACCTGCAAGAGGCGGACGAGGGAAAGGAGAAGGGGACCTAAGTCAGCTCTCCAAGCAATATTCTAGCAGGGATCTTCCTTCTCATACGAAAATCAAATATAGGTAAAGGCCAAGTTTTTGTTGTGGTGATGGCGGGAATTGATTTTGGTAGCGGGTTTTATTTTGTCTGAAAAAGGAAGGCCTGCCGTTTGTTTTGTTTCTGGCATCTAGTGTATTGTCAGTGCAGTATAATTATCATTTGTACCGGAGACCAATTCCTTGTGTATCTTAACCATACCTGACCAACGAAAGTATTCTGTTTAAGGGGAGACCTGATGCATCTGGAGATTTATGAATTTATCATCTCCGGTGGGTCACACACCATCCCACACCATTCAGTGGCCTCCTGAAAAAGCACCTTTGGGACAAACCATGACCTGGATGACTGAGAATCTCTACAGACTTTTAGCTATCCAATTTGGGATGAAGACCCTTTGAATGGTGTGGGAGTAGGAATGGATTTCCAGAGGAAAAAAAATTGCAGACTATAGGAACCAGGAGCACCACTCAGATGACCCTGAGGACACAGATAAACCTCCAAGTGCTTAAAGGACCCTCTAAAAGGATGCAAATTAACAACTGTCTGCAAGGAATATAAATCCTTCCATTCCCCACTATCCTATCAGAGCTGAAGAAGTTTCTTGGATGAGAAGTGAAACGTCTTCAAAAGGAAAAACAAAGTCCAGTTGCTTCCTGAAAAATCACCTTTGGGACAACCGTGACCTGGATGACTGAGAATCTCTACAGACTTTCAGAAGTTTTTATGTTCCAAAATAGAAAATGGCTGATGGAAACTTTCCCAATATCAGACCACGTTGCTTTGCACTTCCCCAATTCTTACTTCATTTTTCTCGTCTGCTGTGCTGCATCAGCTTCCTTTTCTTGACTCGCCTTCTTTTAATGTGCTGCTTCTTTCAGGCAAACCACTCAGGATGCTCCTGAAGAGGTGCGCAACCGTGATTTCAGGAGAGAGCTGGAGGAGAGGGAGAGAGTTGCCGTGAGAGAGAAGAACCGAGACAGGCCGGCGCGAGGTTTGTGCCGCCATCATAGCAAAGAGGTTGTTTTGTGCGGTTGGTCAGCCTCTGCGGCGATAGCCGTGGATCAAATGCAGGCCCAGGAAGCTCAAAAGGGGCTCACTCAAGTAAAATTTGAAAATATTCCATGGGGTGTAATTACTTAATATAAGGCCAGCTCAACAACTTGTCACTATAGATTAAAAAAAAAGGTATATACCGTATTTTTTGTACTATAAGACGCACCTACATTTACAGGAGGAAAACAAGAAAAAAATAGTTTTTGGTCTCCGCGCGTCGGATTTTCGCCCTCCCAGGCCCCGAGAAACACTGCACGGCCCATTTTCACCAAAAATGACTCCATTTTTGGGCTCCCAAGACCTCTAGGCGTCACATTTTCACCCTCTCAGGCCCCCAGAAGCACTCTGCAGTGCTCTGCAAGGCCCGTTTTCCTCAAAAACTGTGCCTATTTTTGACCTGCAGAGTGCTTCTGGGGGCCGGGGAGGGCGAAAACGTGATGCACAGAGAGTTCGGGAGGCCAAAAACGCCCGTTTTCAGTCTACAAGAAGCACCTGAATTTTCACCCACTTTTAGTGGGGGAAAAGCTGCGTCTTATACTCTGAAAAATACGGTAATTAACTTCTTTCCTTTACTCTAAAGACTGTTTACAGTCTTACAAGCAAAAATCACTGAGAGCTGGAATAGATTTGGCACCTTCCTCTGCCTCTTCTTTTTTCCAGTGAGAGAAGCAGTAATACAACTCTTATTAGAATTTGGATATACTGAAACATCGGTGTGACCTACTAATATTTTCTTTTAACCTGTCAGCTTCATTTTCTGTGGTATTCACTTTTCTTTCATTGCTGTTTGGTTATAAGTCTTTTTTTTTTTTTTTTTTTTTGGTGGCTATGTTTCTTTCCCAGAACACACAACTTCCTCTTCGATCTCAAAGAAACCTCGCCTCGATCAAATCCCTGCCGCTAACCTGGATGCAGATGACCCTTTGACTGACGTATGTTATTTCAGACCGTTTGGGCACTCGGCGGTTCTCTTCTCCGTGGCCCGTCTTGATCCACTCATAGCTCCTCTGCTGTGACTGAGAGTGCAGTCCAGGTCAGATAAGGATTAAGGTCGTCACTTCTGTCCCGATCAATTTTTTGACTCGAGTTTGAGTCTGCTGCGTACATGGCATCCGCTCTGCTGCCACTCAATTGTGAGGAAGGAAGGGGCAGATTCAGTGGACTTCGAGTTTTTAGAATTATTTATTTATTTTTATTTTTATTTATTAAAATTTATATGCCGCCCTTCTCCCGAAGGACTCGGGGCGGCTCACAAGTATAAAAAGACAATAAAAACAATATCACTAAATAGCATTAAAAGTCCAATTTGAAATCCCACAGTTAACTAAAAAACCCGACCAGATCAGGTAATTTGAGTAAAAAGCCAGGTCTTGAGATCTTTGTGGAAGGAACGGAGATCAGGGGCTGTCCGGAGCTCGGTGTGTAATTCATTCCAGAGGGTCGGCGCGGCCACCGAGAACGCCCTCAGTCTGGGGGCCACCTGCCGACATTGTCTGGCCGATGGCACCCGGAGAAGGGCAGCCTTGTGTGACTGCACTGGGCGGTGGAAGGCCGGTAGGAGGTGGTCCTGCAAGTACCCTATGCCCGTGCCATGTAGGGCTTTATAGGCGAGAGCCAGCACCTTGAAGCGGATCCGAAAGGCCACCGGCAGCCAGTGCAGCTCGCGCAAGAGAATAGACTGTGAGGCCCAGTTTTTTTTGTGAAATCCAAATAAATGATCATAACTATTGCCGCTGTAGTTTACAAAATGGAGTCCCCTTCCCTCAAGCTGGATTAATGTAGAAGACTGACATATGAGCGGATGTTAAAATTTTGGAATGGGAATCTTGACGGGTATTACAAACCATAGAGCTCTTCTGTCGGTGGGGCCAGCCGGCCCCCTCAGGAAAGCAAGACTCTTGAGTCTATTGAGTTGAATCAAAAGAACTTTTACTGAGAGAAACTGGATGCGGTAAAGTCAGGCGGAATCGGAAGGTCCTGCACAAAAGTGTAAAGCAATTCCGTCGATTGCCCAGTCCCAACCTGTCTTACCAGTCCACCGGCAGCCAATGCGATGCCGAGAAGATATTTTGAGAACGCTGAGGTGCTAGGCCAGTGAGAGCTAACCTTTTTGTCATTATGTACCAAAAGCGTGTGCGCGCATGTGCTGGCACCCATAATGCAATGTGCATGCAATGCCCCCCCGGGCTCACCGAACAGGTGTGCGCGACTCCCCCTGCGCCCTGTTCTGGGCCTAGCAGGCCTCCTTGCAGCTTCCTGGGACCAAAAATGGGCTGCAAGGGGGCGCCGCACACACACACCCTGCGCTCCCTCCGCACATGTGCAGGCATCTCCTGCATGTGCCCCCCGCCTCGCATGTGTGGCAGAGACCCGAAACTCAGCTGGCCAGTGGGAGGTGCGCGCGGCATGCGCAATGGAGCTGAACTGTGGTGATGGCTCGCGTGCCCGTAGAGAGGGCTCTGCATGACACCTGTGGCACGCGTGTCATAGGTTCACCATCACGGTGCTAGGCAGATAACAGTTCATACTCAGAGCACAACGGCCTTGGAACCTGGCAAAAACCGGCTGAAAAGAAGTCCGTTCCATCTCCAAAGATAGGACCCCCCTCCCAAATTTCCAAGCGAACAGCACAAGTGGAAAAATCCCAAGCATGCCATCCCCGATCTCCGCAAGCATAATGGCCTGAGGCACGATGGTGGATCTGACCTCTTCCTTCTTAAACTTTGGGAATCTTAAAACATCCATTTAGTTGCCAAATCTTTTTTTTTTTAACTGATAAGCACTTTTGAAATTTTGAGAATATTTATTTTGTTTATATCCTGCCTTTGTTATTTTTATAAACAAGTCAAGGCGGTGAGGTGAACATATCTAAATCTCTTTCCTCCTCCTGCTTTCCGCACAACAATCTTGTGAGGTGGGTTGAGAGAGAGGGAGTAGCCCAAGGTCACCCAGCCGCTTTCAATGTTAAACATGCTTTCCCAAAACTGCTGCACCAGAGGGTGTGGCCAGTCACTAAACACCCATTTATCGGACAGCAAAATTCCTGCCGCTCCTTATAATATCCCATAACTCTATGATCTCAACTTTCAGGGTTTTTTTCACACACATGACAAAGCAGTGGGGTTTGACTCCCATCGTTTTTATTTTCTAAAATGTTTTTCTCCTGCATTTTTAATGCAGAACCATTAAAATTGCTTGAACATATTGCAATATACTGGCTTCTATGTGGCTTCACTGAGCGGTGACTCAGTGGGGAAGATGCTGAGCTTGTCAATTGAAAGGTCAGCAGTTCAGCGGTTCGAATCCCTAGTGCCGTGTAATGGGGTGAGCTCCCGTTACTTGTCCCAGCTTCTGCCAACCTAACAGTTCAAAAGCGCATAAAAAATGCAAGTAGAAAAATAGGGACCACCTTTGGTGGGAAGGTAACAGCATTCCATATGCCTTTGGCATTAAGTCATGCCGGCCACATGACCACGGAGACGTCTTCGGACAGCGCTGGCTCTTCGGCTTTGAAATGGAGATGAGCACACACACACCCTAGAGTCAGGAACGACTAGCACATATGTGCAAGGGGAACCTTTACCTTTTTATGTATTTTTGTTTCAATTAAATCAATCTAATAATAATAATTATTATTAGAGACCCAGGCCTTAGGATTAAATAATATATGTTGTGATTGAACCTAAGAAGATGGATACAGAGCTGAATTGAAAATATGGTAACTTAAAACATGTTCTCACGGTTGCACACATGATCCCCTCCCCCTTCCCCCAAAATATGTTTCACTTGAAAATTTTCATGTTCAATTAGGAGGAATCAGAAACAGAAAGAAATCTTTGGTGAGTGATGTTTTCTGTGGTAAAAATTTAAAACTGTAAGGTATGCTCGCTTGGTACAGTCTTGATTGGAAAACCGAAAATTGCCAATTGAATAAACTTACACCTTTTTCTCACAGGTACAAGTTTGTTTGGTTAGTTGCTTGATAAGTGCATTATGTATACCTGTTTTATGATATGACCCAGGGAACTGGAATTAAAAAAATTTAACACTAGCAGGAGGGTACTAATGCGCATTTCAGAAATAAATTGGAAAAGAGGCGTCAGAGCACAAGGGAAGCGCCTGTCTGTTTTTAAAGCAGCCGCATCTTGGAAAGCACCAGGCTTAATTCGGTCAGTGGTAGGGAAGGGCTGTGTTTGGGTCTTTGTGCCGTCCAGAGTTCCTTTCTGGAATGGAATCTGAAACATTGCACCCTCCTCTTGGGTATAAAATGAACGGTCTGCTGGTTTTGCTCCATTTGTAGGAGGAGGAAGAGGAGGAAGATTATGATGAAGAGAGTGACGACGATACAGCTGCTCTGTTAGCTGAGCTAGAGAAGATAAAAAAGGAACGAGCTGAAGAGCAAGCCCGGAAGGTAAACGCATGATTTAAATTTGCTGATGAAATGACAAAATGAAGATAGGTAGCTGATCGATACCTTCTAAGGCAGGAATGTCATACTCGAAGCCAGCGGGCCGGATCCGGTCCTTGGGGTGCTTTGGCGCCCTGAAAACGGCAAAGGACTGGCCTGTGGAGACTCTGCCAGCAAAAACTGGCTCCGTTTTCACTGGCAGAGGGCTGCAGGAAGCTGTCGCGGCCAAAAAGGGGCCGGGGGGGTGCTCACGGCTTCCCTGAACTCCCTTTTCGCTGGCAGAGGGCTAGCAAAACAAACTAAAAACAAACTAAAATGTTTGCCCTTTTGTATTTGAGCATGCAAGAAGGGACAGGAAAGGAGAAAGGAAAAGAGGAAAGAAAAAGAAAAAGAAGGAAAGATGGGAAGATGGGAAGGAAAAAAGAAGGAAAGTGGGGAAGGAAGAAGAAAGGAAAATGAAGAGGGAAGGAAAAAGGAGAAAAGGAGGGAAGGGAAGGAAGGAAGATTATGAGAGTGGGGGGGGTGTCTGTGGGAAGTCCTGCCTTAGCACTTGGCCACCACAGGTACCCCCACACGAGTGACATCGAGCTGGCCACGCCTACCCTGGCCCCACGAGGTCAAACAAAACCCTGAGGCGGCCCTCAATGAAATCGACACCCCTGTTCTAAGGCTACCATTACCTCGACTTACGACCACAGTTGAGCCCAAAATTTATGTTGCCAAGTGAAAAATCTGTTAAGTTTTGCCCCATTTTACGACTCTTCTTGCCACATTTGTAGAGTGAATCCCTGTCATTGTTAAATTAGTAGCATGGTGGTTAAGTGAATCTGGCTTCTCCGCTGACTTAGTTTGTCTGAAGGTGGCAAAAGGCGATTCGGGAGCCCTGGTACACAGCAACTGTCACGAAAATATCAACCCCTTCAGCATCCGAATGTAAATCACGTGACCTTAGGGGGCACGGCAACAGTCATAAGTGTGAAAAATGATCACAAGTCACTTTTTTTCAGCGCCGTTGTAACTTCGAACGGTCCCTTTGTGAACTGTTGTAAGTTGAGGACTATCTGTATTTATTGAAAATGATTCTTTTTTTTTATTTGGGGAGAAATTCTTTCATATCTCTACTGCTGAAATTGCGTTTGATCGATGATAATGTTATCCAGTCGTGTCCAGCTCTTGATGTTTCTAAGGGCCAGGTCTCTCCACATCTTCCGATCTTTTCCTACTTCCTACTTGATTTTTCTATGCTCTGGCTGCTGTCAGCTTTGATGGTGTGCATTTGATTGGATGGGCACATTTAGATTCTATGAGATTGAGTGTTGTGGTGGCCTAGAGGTGGCGCTCTCGCCTCACAATCAGAAGCCTGTGAGTTTGATCCTAGGTAGAGGCAGATATTTCTCTCTCTGGGCACACAGGGAATATATCTGCTGGAAAAAAACCTCAGCATTGGCAACAGGAAGGGCATCCGGCCAGTAAACTCTCAGCTCTATTCAATTGCCCAGATTCCACTCCGCAAGGGATTATGGGGTCGTTAAAAGAGAATGATTTAGGTTCTATGAGATGGAAAAGATATGGAGTTAGGATACGATGAACACCAGCTATCTTCTATTCTTATTTTCCTCTCAAAAACCCTTTTCACCTAACAGTTGTAAATCATTTTCCAAGCAATGGTACAGTAAGTAACCACTCATTGCCATGTGTTTTAAAGCTGCATTATTTTCAGTTTCACTTATGAGAGGCTGCTGGGAAAAAAAGATGCTTATTGACATAAAATCTAGCCAAAGCATCCATCTATCTATATCTATCTATCTATCTATCTATCTATCTATCTATCTATCTATCTATCTATC
>WNWU01000031.1:5330744-5360070 GCA_012654045.1 Ptyas mucosa
ATCTATCTATCTATCTATCTATCTATCTATCTATCTATCTATCTATCAAAGCCAAATACCACTCACTCATCACGAAATCTCCAGAACGGTAAACCCTACAAACTTGAAATTTGACATATATGTTCCTCTTGGCTTCTAGGTGCTCGCTAAGAAAGGATTTTTCGAAATGACCATCAGATCATTAGTATTTCAGTATTATATTCACATGCTGTGATGCTAAGGAGTTAGACATTCTACTCCCCCTCCCCACCTGAAAGGAACTCTGTTCCAACTGCCAGTTGCCTTATATTAACACGCTCTGATGCTACCTACCCCTTCACTAAACCGGGCATGGGCATGGCCAGCACGTGACTCATCCAGCCTGCGGGCTGGGACATTCTACTCCCCTTCTCCCTCTGTTCCAACTGCCAGGCTCTGATGCTACGGAGTTACACATTCTACATTACGTTTCAGGCTTTAAGTGTTGATTTATCATGCCCAATCACATAGTTCCCTAGCGAAGCACGGGCGTCCAGCTAGTATTTTATAGTTGTGAAACGTGCTAGGAGAGAGTAAGGTCTATTTCACTAATAAAAGCAGTTTGTTAACAAGAATAGAGAGCTGGCAGTTCACCAAGGAGCAGCCCCTTATGGAGAATTGTTGGGCCTCTCATGTAAGTAAACAGTTTTAAATCATTTCTTGGTAATCCAGAGATACCAACAATCATCCAGTCTTGTCCATTATATCAGAGCAAACCAGTCATTGCATATAAGCTAGGAATGTGCAAAACTTTCAGAATGATTTTGAATTTGGAACATTTTGCCATTCCCCGATACAACTATTATTTCTAGAAACAGTCCTTTAGTACCACTAGAGGCTGCTAGAAGCTGTTCAATGTAAAGTTGCCAGTCAGGCACCGTCCAGATGATCTGAATTGCAGTTTCTATCTTGCCGAGCCAGCTTGGCCAAAGAATGGTGGGAGTAGGACTCTGAGGGCACTACGGTGGGGAAGGCTGGTCCGCAGCTTGAATGAGGGATGTGCAAAATTCCTTAGCGCAGGAACAGTTCACTTGGATATTCCCAGGAAAGTTCAATTTTTTTCTTCCAGAATGCACCAATTGTCTGTTTCGTGGTGGTCTTTTCTGGATGTGGTCTGGACCCCCATCTGAAATCTTTTCCAGAACATCACGAAGAAAAAGCCATTTTTTCCCACAAAACTGTTGGGAATCTTCCTTCTAGTGCAGTGAGGGCGAACCTTTTCGGCACCGAGTGCCAAAAGGGAGCACCTGCACGCTAGTCTGCGCGCAACCCGGAAGAGGAGCTACCCTGGGAATTTCCGGTTTCCAGCACACACATGCTCGTCGGCCAGCTAGCCTTCCGGGTTTCTGGTGCGCATGCGTGTGCGACAATCAGGCTGGCCGGCACGCATGATCACCCAGGATAACGAAAGACCAGCTCTTCCAGTTTCCTGCCCTGCCGCACGCACGAAGGCCAGCTGATCATTGTACGTGCATGCGTGCCAGAAACGGGCACCGCCGTGTGTGTGCCAGACGACATGGCTCCGTGTGCCACTTTGGGCACGTGTGCCATAGGTTCGCCATCACAGTTCTAGTAGAACACTAGGAGGCAACTGGACTTCCTTGTTTTTTCTTTTGAAGATGTTTTGCTTCTCCTCTAGGAAGCTTCTTCAGCTCTGACTGGATGGTGGGGAATGGAAGGATTTATCTTCCATGCAGACAGCTGGTACTACAACAGTGCTTCTCAAATAGTGGGGCGCGCCCCCCAGGGGGGGGCGCGAGGCTCCGTAAAAGGGGGCGCGTTTGACCTCGGCATCTGATTGGCTGTCCAAAACCCTTGTGACACGAGCCTGTCAGAGCCATCTTTAGTGTGGGACGTCCGTCCACACTTACTTTGTTGCCCGACGGATGCGCGCCCAATTGATGCTCAAATGACTGACAATGACCTTCTCCTGTGAAACATAACGCTGCCCCAATTAATCAAACTTGCTAAAGAAATCGGGCTACTGCTGCTGACATTTGCATCGATAGTGAGCATTAAGCCAGTACATGTGACTGCGCATGCTCCTCCCTTTCAAGGAGAACAGACCTTTTTCTAATAATGATACTATTTACAGTCATGCGGGGGCCGCGAAAAATGTTTTCTTCTTCCTAGGGGGGCATGACAGAAAATAATTGAGAAGCACTGTACTACAGGAACCGGGAGCACCACTCAGGTGACCCCGAGGACACAGATAAACCTCCAAGTGCTTCAACAACCCTCCAAAAAGGATGCAAATGACCAGCTGTCTGCAAGGAATATAAATCCTTCCATTCCCCACTATCCTGTCAGAGCTGAAGAAGCTTTTGGATGAGAAGCAAAACGTCTTCAGAAGAAAAAAAAAACAAGAGAAATCCAATTGCCTCCTGAAAAACCACATTGGAGGCAACCATGACCTGGATAATTGAGAATCTCTACAAAATTCCAGGCAATATCAAAATATTCCAGGGCTAGATCATTATATGTTGCGCATAAACTCATTATTACTAGGGGTGTGCAGTGCTACAGGTTTGAATCTAAAAAACATGCTTCGACGCATTTGGGAGCACCTCTCTTGTCGCTCTTTAAATCAGCTACCTCACTTTATCTACCAGAGGGCAGCTTTGTAATTCAGGAGAGAATTAAAAGAATTGCAAACAGGACTCCTGTTTCTGAGCCACGGGGCACCAAAGCACTTGGGTTGTGTTTGTTTTGGGTCTTCGTTTTTGTTTTTTGAATCAAATATAAAGCATCACCCAGCCTCAATTACGATCATTTGCTACCCTGTTTCTCCGAAAATACGACCTACCCTGAAAGTAAGTAAGCTTTTATTGCGGTCGGAGACCAAATTAAAATACACATAGAAAGGGAGTATATTTTACAAATATAGATAGATCATGTGACAGTGCACCATCTACTGCCTCAAATACAATCTGTACTATCAAGACTAGTAATCCTCTGCCCTAGAGCTACCCTGAAAGTAAATCCTAGCTTGATTTTTACACGTGCGCCCAATATAAGCCCTAATTAAGATCCCGCCCACTCCAAACTACACAGGTAAAAATTAAGCTAGGGTGGGAATGGGGGGGTGGGGGTGGAGCTGCCCTACTACTTACCTTTGGACAGTTGTAGCCAGGCCTCTCACAAACCCCGACACCAGTGGTGGGTTTCAAATTTTTTTACTACCGGTTATGTGGGTGTGGCTTGGTGGGCGTGGCATGGCTTGGTGGGCGTGGCAGGGGAAGGATACTGTAAAATCTCCATTCCCACCCCACTCCAGGGGAAAGATACTGTAAAATCTCCATTCCCACCCCACTCCAGGGGAAGGTTACTGCAAAATCCCCATTTCCTCCCAATCAGCTGGGACTTGGGAGGCAGAGAATAGATGGGGGGTAGCAGTCGGAGGTGGTATTTACCGGTTCTCCGAACGACTCAGAATTTCCTCTACCGGTTCTCCAGAACTGGTCAAAACCTGCTGAAACCCACCTCTTCCCGACACCTGCCTCGCCGGCCCATTTCTTCTGCAGCTGGCAAGGCTTTCCTGAAGGCCTCTGTAACTGATAACAAAGCTCCGGATCAATCTGGAGCTCTTGTTATTGGCTGCAGATAACAAGAAAGCCTTGCGGCCACAGAAAAAACAGTTCCTTTTGGCCTCTGACAGTGAAAAGGAGGCTGGGGTGACACACGCAAGTGAGGTTAGTCAACGGATGACATCCCCCCCTCCCGAAAATAAGACCTGGTTCCTTTTTTGGTGGCAAAAAGATATGGTGGCGCAGCAGATTAAAGTGCTGTTAAGTAACACCAGCTGCCTGCAATTACTGCAAGTTCAAATCTCACCAGGCTCAAGGTTGACTCAGCCTTCCATCCTTCCGAGGTAGGTAAAATGAGGACCCAGATTGTGGGGGCAATAAGCTGACTTTGTATAAAAAAGAACACCGCTCGGGGGTGGGGGGGGCGAAAGCCCTACTAAGCAGGTATGTACAAAAGTATGAAGGCTATTGCTTAATGCATTGTAAGCCGCCCTGAGTCTCCGGAGAAGGGCGGCATATAAATCGAACCAATAAACAAACAAACAAACAAACAAATAAATAAGACAGGGTCTTATTTTTGGGGAAACATGCTATGCTTCTTTGGCTTCTCCTTTGAATTTATCAAACTGTTTATCCTGCATTGGATAGCCAGCTTACCAAGTACAGTCATCTTTTCTCTGATTGGCAGCTCCTCTCTAAGCCGTCGGGCAATCGTTTCCCCACCCTGCCTGCCCTGAACAATTTTGCAGCCTGGAATTCTTTCCGTGGCTGGTTTAACCCCGTTACGTTCCCGTATCGAAGCCATGTGATCTCCTGCTGAGCTTCAGCATTTCTGGAATGTTATGCTTGTCCTGAATTCTGTTTATGAGTATGCTCTGTATCTGAGGTAACTAATACGCCTGTCTGGGAAATGACAGCGATGAATACATGGAGCTTATGTTATGTTATATTAAAATTAAAATTATGAGCATGTAAGACATTGAGTTTACCTTTTAGCCAGAAAGCAACGCAAGACGAAATTATATTGAATACCCGTAAAGGATCAAACTTAAGGTACATGACATTAGTTGGGTTGGCTTCAACTTGTAGTTGTTGTTAATAAGACAATATTTACAGAAGGGGTCAAATAGAATACTGCATTTCCGCCAGCATAAGACATCCCCTGATAATAAGACCAATCGGGCTTTTGAGCGTATGGCAATAAGCCAAGCGCTTATTTCAGGGTTCAAAAAATATAAGGCAGGGTCTTATTTTCGGGGATACACGAAATCCCCGAAATGCTACCTTCATTTAGGTGAAGTGTAGCATACGAATAAGATTAAACATTTTAATGACTTTGAATACTTTAGTTACGTAACTGAAGAATACATACAGGCCTGTTTAAGTTGTTACCAGGTTTTCTTTTTACCATGCAAAGGGTTTTTACATGTCTCTTTTCACAAATCTTGCAGTGCCCTGAGAAAAACTTGAGTGAAAAGTCTGGATTTCCCACATCCTGAATTTAACTGTTACATTTGTTTGTTTTTTTAATTAGTGCAATTGGCTTTTTATCTTAACATTTATGCTTGCTTGATCTGCCTCCAATCTCCAGATTACATGCTATTTGTGGAGGATGCAAGGAGGATAATCTTTTACCACCTGGCCCAAACTAAATCAGTTGGTATTCGCTCTCCAATTTCATCCCAGGAATAAGCACTGGAACCATTTTTGTTTCCAAGCAAACCCAAGGTTAAAAGTTGAAGCTGTCACTCAGGAACCGATGTTTCAAATTCCCTGCCATGATTCCCCCCTGCCATTTTTATTGTACGTGTGCTGAAAATGAGCATCCTTGGGTCTGGTTTGCTACGAGCGATGTTCTTGGGTGGTTTTAAATAACCTTACCATTACGATATGCATATTTAGGATTTATCAATAGCATTACAGTTTGACAATTGTGTAAATTGCTTCTTGAAAAATCAGAATTCCATTCCACCCTGCACTTGGCAGATCTCACCGCAAGGGACTCTTTAACATTTGAGGAAGGATTCTGACATGCTCGGAATAGGTTCTGAGAAGGACAGGAAGGATAATTAGGAGATTAGAAACCGAGGCCTGTGAACAGAGATTAAATGAGTTAGCAATATTGAGCCTTGAGAAAAAATAAGGGTGAGGATAGGACAGCAAAACTTCAAATACTTAAAAAGGCTGCTAAGTAGAAGTCAACCAAGAACCATTCTTTGTCCTGGAAAGCAAGACTGGGAATGACGGTTTTAAGATACAGCAAAATGAATCCAATTGACGATTGGGAAAAAAGATGTTATCTCTTTATCTCTTATGGGCTTCCCTCCGCGGGTTGCTTTTAATAAAAGCCATCCAAGCATGCTCTACAGATAGTCCTCGACTTACGACCGAGGCTTAGCGATTGTGCTAAGTCACAACGGACTCCCTTCCCCAGGTACTTACGACCTGGTTCTGAAATTGTGACACGTACCCTCATTCACACATGACGGCATGTTGTGTAAGCAGGGTTGGAAAGATGCACCCAAAATTTCCTGGAGCAAGGTATGACACTTAAGATACGACATTGGGATTTTATTTTGATAAGTCCTTTGTCGGGGTTCCAAGTAACAGTCCCAACGCAATCAAAGCTCTGAGGCCTAGGTGTTCCTCAAAGTACAGATTTATTAGGCATGTCATATTGGCAAATAGGGACGCGGTGGCTCAGTAGCTAAGACGCTGAGCTTGTCGATCGAAAGGTTGGCAGTTCAGAGATTCGAATCCCTAGTGCCGCATAACAGGGTGAGCTCCCATTACTTGTCCCAGCTTCTGTCAACCTAGCAGTTCGAAAGCACATTAAAAAATGCAAGTAGAAAAATAGGGACCACCTTTGGTGGGAAGGTAACAGCATTCTGTGTGCCTTTTGGCATTTAGTCATGCCCGCCACATGACCACGGAGACGTCTTCAGACAGCGCTGGCTCTTCGGCTTTGAAATGGAGATAGCACCATCCCCTAGAGTTGGGAACGACTAGCACATATGTGTGAGGGGAACCTTTACCTTTTATATTGGCACATCTGGCGAAAACCCAACTCCGAAGGTCCCCGGTTTTCCCCACCCAAATTAAAAGTCAAAGTTCTTTCCCCAAATCACATGTCCATCACATGGTCCAATCCGGTCACAGCCCCAACTGCAGTTGGTTCCAGTCCATGCCTCCCCAGCACCTGGTGAGAACGTCCTTGGCTCCCAGGAGAAAGAATTTTATTTTGGCTACAAGTCTCCAGCTATCTCTATTCCCCCCTCCCGTTCCCACAGCTCCAACCAGTGTAGCTGTGGCAGCCCTGAAGATGCTCCAAAATAGCTTCAGGGTTGACATCCTTCTTTGAACGTCTCACTGGGAGAGTACAGGAGTTTCAGCCTGAAGGTGAACTCTTCATTTCTTGGACTCATCGCTGCCTGTCCTGGATTTTTGTTGTTGTTGTTAGTTGCAAAGTCGTGTCTGACCCATCGTGACTCCATGGGCAGCGTTCCTCAAGGCCTTCCTGTCCTCTACCATCCTCTGGAGTCCATTTAAGCTCACGCCGACTGCTTCAGTGACTCCATCCAGCCACCTCGTTCTCTGCCGTCCCCTTCTTTTTCCCTCAATCTTTCCCAGCATTAGGCTCTTCTCCAGTGAGTCCTTCCTTCTCATTAGGTGACCAAGTATTTGAGTTTCATCTTCAGGATCTGGCCTTCTAAAGAGCAGCCAGGGTTGATCTCCTCTAGGACTGCCCTGGATACGCAAAGCCAAAATCTCAGAACAGTCCCTGGCTTCCATCCTGTATTTGGCATATGCTTATTTCAGAAATGGAAACCTGGCAGTACAAACATTTAAAAAAAACAAAAATTGGAATGCACTGCAAAAGGACTTGCGGCTGACTCTTTAGCTGCTTCTGCAGGGATCTGAAAAGGAAACAGTCCATTTTTATAAAAGCATGGAGCCCACCTTTCCTTCTCTTGGCAGGAACAAGAACAGAAAGCTGAAGAGGAGAGGATACGGATGGAGAATATCCTCAGCGGTAACCCTTTGCTGAACCTTACAGGACCAGTACAACCTCAAACAAATTTTAAAGTGAAGCGAAGGTATGGAGATGTTAATGGTGCATTAAATTGATTCTCAGCTTTTTTGCCCACTGGATTGTGAATAAGAGCCATCATTCCAAAACAGTTAAATTGGATTTCAATTGAATTGTTTGAAGAGAAAACTGTAAAGCAGAGAACAGGTATTTAAGGCCTTCAAGTCCTTGATCTCTGTTACACATATAAATACACATGTAAATACATAAGTACAGAATGTCTTCCTGTACTACAAATTCAAGCTCCTATTATTTATTTCCCTACACGTTCCCTATGATCAGAGTACAGGCAAATAAGAGCTTGTTTACAAGAGAGGCTGAACACCAGGATGTACAAAATTGAACATTTTGCTTAGCAGAAAGTGCTGAACCAGCATGGAATAGACACTTCTGGACTGTCTATGCCAGAAGAGACTGGACTGTCATGGAGGGGTTGAAATAGAACATGCCAGAACTCTCTGGCACTTACCATTCCTCAGTGAGTTCTGCACATCACTTAACTGAGAGCTTAATCGGCCAAAGTGTTATTGTTTCTTTTTCTATTATTGTTTTAAAAGCCCTACTTAATTCTACAGTCTTAATATTGTTACTTTAGGGTTTCATTTTCAGCCCTCACGGGATACAATGTTTCCTCTGTAATTGATTTAATCCAAGCTCTTGGATTCTACCAAATCTTTAGGATTGACAGAATTTTCTCAGGCTTAGATTCAGAGATAGAAATCTAGAACTAGAGGCGAAAAAATTCACTAAAATGTACATAAGAAAAGGGGTCAGGGCACATTTTAAAATTCCTCCATTCCCAGATAATTAATTTATATTCCATTGTTTTCCACTGGGAAACAAGGCAGTGACCGCATTTTTAAATCTTACGTCTTCCCTACACACATACAAATGTCTTGCACAACAGATCCTTAGATTCTATTTGTCTGAATCTGTTTCTGACTATCATTTAAATGTTGCCAGATATAGCTAAGTTTTTTTTACTTATTTGTATAATGTTAAATCCTCAATTTAAGATCAGTTGTGATGGACCTACCTGTGGGTTAATTACAACCCGGATTAGAAGTGACAACTATTGGTGAGGGTGGGACTGCAGTCACACGGCCATACGTTGGATGCTTGGCAAACGGCCATTTGCAGCATCATTTAATCCCATTTTACTATGACTTTAATCCGTTTTAGGTTTGCTTAACAAACTCCACATTCACTTTGTAACTGCTGCACTTGCTTAACGACCACTGCAAAAACGGTAATAAAAATTGGATGAGTCATGTGACTGACCTGTTTTACTGGCCATCACGATTTATGAGCAAAATGGATAGGTTCCGTCATGGCCATAACTCAAGGACAGCCTGTATGGTTTCTGTAATCAACTCAAGTATGCATTCATAAACTTCCGTTTAGGAAGATCCGTAATATAAATAAAATCAGGGCTATCCAAGGAAAATTATAATATTGGGCCTTTGTTTTACCTGTCCAAATAGCTCTTAACTGTTACCCGCATTCAGAGTAATAGAGTAACAGAGTTGGATGGGACCTTGGAGGTCTTCTAATCCAACCTCCTGCTCAAGCATACCATTTCAGACACATGTTTGTCCAGTTTCTTCTTAAAAACCTGCAGTGATGGAGTTCTTTTTATTACATTCAGGATAGCCTATTTTAACACATGACTCAGATTTCGTAGGAGTTTCAGTTGTTTCTTTGTTTTCTGTAATATGCTGTTCCTGTTTCTTCTTCTCTCAAGAGTTTCTTAACCAAGATGAAGTTTCTGAGGATGGTTGGTTTTTAATCTGGCCATAGTTCCATTCATTTGCAAATGATCGCTGTTTCTGTCATTCAGTTCAGCCTATACATGTTAACATAGGTCAGGGGTCAGCAACCCGTGGCTCTTTCGTCCCTCTGCTGTAGCTCCCTGTCGCTCAAAATATGCGTCACAACTGCCAATGTGTGACACTCACCGACGCACAATTTATTAAGCTTTTCGACCCCCGGTAGGCCAGCCCCATGGATAAATCCAAGAAAATAAAAGTTTCAGAAGAAAACAGAATCTTTAATTCAACTATATATGCTAGTTTTGTGGCCGCTCAGGAAATAGTCAGGCATGGGAAGAATTTTGTGACTCCCAGGGTTTTCTGTGGGAAACGGGTCCAAATGGATCTCTGAGTGTTTAAGGTTGCCGACCCCTGACATAGGTGGTTCCTGGCTTTGTACTCAAAAACTTCCAGAAGGGGAAATATGCAAGAATATTTTAGTATGGACCAAAGTCTCTGGCAGAACGTCTGACATGTTTTTTTCCTCTTTTAGGTGGGATGATGATGTTGTCTTCAAGAATTGCGCTAAAGGTGTAGACGAGATGAAAAAAGACAAACGATTTGTCAACGACACGCTGCGGTCTGAATTTCACAAAAAGTTTATGGAAAAATACATCAAGTAGGATCTCATTTTTGAATAGGTTGTGTTGCCGATAGGTTGTGTGGCACAAGTCATTTGCCTTCCATCAGAAACATGCTGGCTCGGATGGAAATCTGTCAACAGTGGGCAGGTATCCCCCATGATCATAGGTATCTTTTTAACTTAATTCCTCGTCTGGCATATTTTTGCATGTTTTATTGTTGTAAAATTACCTCCTGCCCCCTGCCCCCCCCTTTCTTGAAGATGTCGGTTTCCTTATTGCTATGAATTTATGTTCACTGGAAAATCATTTTGTAAATGTTTTGAAAACGACTTCCAATAAACCCTCCACTCACTCATGAGACTGTTTTCTTTGTTAAACCTACATTAGCTTCCCTCTCCTGTTCTGCAAACTTTGTACTCTCCCTTTACTCAAGATGGGAAAAGCTTGGATATGTTTTTAGACTCAGCAGAGGTCCTTCTGTCTTCTGTGACATAAAGCATCCTTTATCAGTTCTGGCTGAGGTGTCAGCTTCATGGGCAAACAGGTTGACCATTGCTCCTAAGCACCAGCAACCACGTTGCTTAGAAGTTTAGAATTTGGCCCTACTTCACCAAAACCCCACCATAAGGAAGATGGGGTGGAGAGGATAGAGGTTGAAAAAAAAGGGAAACGACAATGTCGGGTGGATCATACCCTATTCTGCGAGGTGGGGACCCAGCAGCTGTAATGGTACATAGGAAAGACATTGAGAGAGAGAGAGAGAGCAAAGCGTGGCTGCCTAGGGAACATTCAGTTAAGAGACAGCATGTCCTGCAATTGGATAGTTGTTCTGACCCGACTCCCAAATACGACAAACCCTTTGTAGTTAAACAAATGTTCCCTTTATTAGGAATGCCAGCAGCCCCGGAAAAAGGCTCTCTCTCTCTTACAACGGGCTAACAAGTCTGTCCAACAGGGAGATGAATAGTTATCTGCCACACATATTCATCTCCCCCCCCCCCCGCCTTTTATCCCCAGAGCTAGGGTGGAGCTTCGCTAGCAGCGGTGGCTCTTCCTTCCCAAAGATCGGCCCATAGATTTCCACTGCTCTCCTCTCCTCTGCCTTCTGCACATCTGCACAAAAGGCACTGGACCCAGCTGTTCCTCCTCTTCCTCATCAGCCACCTCCAGACATGGGGGCTGTTGACTCTCCATCTGAGGACTGATGGACAATCCAGGCTCTCTATCTCTGACAGCTCCATTCCCTCTTCCCCCTCGGAGCTCTCAGGTTGCCTTGATGCTGGCCCTGACTCCCATGCCACCACCACCCCCCTCTGATTCAGCTGGTGGAGGGGCCGGCGGCCGACAGGCCACAGCAATAATGGTGAAGCCAGACCCTCAGAAGAGACCCTCCCTAGTTTCTTCAGTTGTAAAAGAGAAGGTGGGAGCCTTGTACTTTCAGACTTGCAAGAGTCTCTTAATACAGCTTTACACTTACCTAAACACTTAGCTTAGCTTGGCAGGTTTCCTATCTACTCTACCACAGTGAGGGTGTCTTTTCCTGATATGCCCTTGCGCGGGAGAAGGGCAGACGAGGGTTTTCACCCACATTTCTGAATGAAAATGGGGAACCTCTTGGGTTAATGTTATAGCTAGACGCAGGAAGATTCAGATGTACCTTTCTTCCCTGCCCTGATGTCATGGGCTGTGAATCTAGCTTTGAGGAAGAGGAGGAAGAAGCCAAGATAACAATCAGATAGGAAAAACCTGAACCCAAAGCAGGATAGGAATTTGACAAAGCACAAACTGACTTGGTCCTCCCTGGTTCCCTTCAGGATGAAGGTAGGGAATGGGAAAGACACTCTCTGTATTAATCCTACAATAAAAGTAGTTTTAGGACTCGTGACTTTTGGTGTTAGCACTAGCACTTAAGACTTATATACTGCTTCATAGTGCTTTATACAGCCTTCCCTAAGCGGTTTACAGAGTCAGCCTATTGCCCCCCCCCCCCCCCCAATCTGGCTCCTCATTTTACCGACTTCGGAAGAATGGAAGTCCGAGTCCACCTTGAGCCGGCCAGGATCGAACTCCAGACTGTAGGCAGAGTTTGCCTGCAATACTGCATTCTGACCACTGCGTCACCACGGCTGGTTCAGGTCTCGTCTACCTCAAAAGAGCTGATACTGCTTCCTCCCTACACCCAAACAAGGATTTCATCAAGATGTTATTTCAGGTTGTTTTCACGGATTATATTTGTCTCCGTGTACAATTCCTCTAAAAAGGGAGAGGCAACTAAAAAACTAACTATATAATCCTGGGTGCCCTCTGAACGTGGTTGCTTGCTTGCAGGTGTTTCCTTACCCGACTAACTCCACCTTCATCATGTCTGCAAGCAAATAACCAGAGTACCAAAATGTTCTGCCCCAGCTATGGACCCCAAAGAACGCAGCACACACAAAGTCCGTTCAAACCTTAGTTTACTAAATAAACCAGTCTTTTACAACAACGGCTGTTAATTAATTGCATTAACAGCCGCCAAGAATTCAAAGAATAATAACTGAAAGCTTACTATGGTTGGCAGAATGCCCAGAAACAATTTGCAGGAAGCTGATAAGATAAGCAAGACAAGACACGAAGGTATGTGAACGAAGTTGTTCCCTGCAAATTGCTTCAGTCGGCGTTCCTCCTTAAATAGGCTAAGGGAGTGGCCAATTAGCCCCAAGCCTTACTCTTGAGGAGACCTCCTTTTGAGGAGCCACTCCTGCCTTTTGACAGCTCTGCGCACCCATGCATCGAGAAGAGGCTCCTCCTCTTCTTCCTCTTCATTTATGGGAGCTTCTGGAGGTTCTGAAGGCCCTGGCTGAATCCCTGCCTCTGGCACCACATCTTCTCCAGCCTCCTCATTGTCCGACTCGAGTGCCAGCTGCACACGTTGCTGGCGCAACACCATACCAGCCTCCTTGCTGTCTGAATCAGCTACTAGCTGCACAGGCCGCGTACGGACCACAACACAAAAGGACTCCAAAGTTCAATCTTCAGCTTTGTATATTCTCTTCTATCTAAAAACTAACTGATGGTATAATAACCATAGTTACTCCAAGTATAAAAGTGCAAATATCAAATATCAATTTACTTATTCTGTATGGTAACTGTACGGTAACTTACATTCATGTGAGGCACCCAGACGGAACCCAGTGGGACTCTTACTCATTGTCCTTAATGATCACCAGGCTCCCTAATGTTTTATTTTTCAGTTGAAAATACTTAACTTTGATTAATGTCTCACCTCTCACCTACTTGCCTGCAAGTTCCTCCATAAACCAGCACTGCTGTTAAAATAATTGCAAACATTAAACCAGCCCTAAATAGAAACCTAGCAGGTTACAAAGCATCAGACAAATCATATACACGTAGTCCTTGACTTACAACAGTTCATTTAGTGACCGTTCAAAGTTACAACATCACTGAAAAAAAGCGGCTTATGACCATTTTTCACACTTAATGACGGTTGCAGCATCCCCACGGTCATGTGATCCAAATTCAGACAATTGGCAACTGACGTTTCACATTTATGACAGTTGCAGTGTCCCGGGGTCACAGAATCCCCCTTTTGCGACGTTTTGACCAGCCAAGTCAATGGGGAAGCCAGGTTCATTTAACGACCGTGTGACTAATTTAACAACTGAAGCGATTCACTTAAAAAAACGCGGAAAGAAAGGTTGCAAAATGGAGCAAAACTCCCTTCACAAATGTCTCCCTTAGCAACATCAATTTTGGGCTCAATTGTGGTCGTAAGTCAAGGGCAACCTATATTATTGGCTAATACGGTTTATCAAAGGTAGAAGATCACCAGGACTTCACAGAGCTGTAACCAGTTTGGGATTTAAAAAAAAATAAAATACTGGAAACTATCCAAAAAAGCTAACACTGGCATTTTTATGATATCACCAGGAATCAACGTTAAATCAAAGGTGTCTTTAACTTTCATGATCCATATCCTGATGATGCAATCTGTTTTATTTTACTGCAATCTATTGGGAGTTGGGATGCCCCTAACCTCATGCAAAAGGGACATGGTGGCTCAGTGGTTAAGATGCTGAGCTTGTCGATTGAAAGGTCAGCAGTTCAGCGGTTTGAATCCCTAGTGCCGCGTAATGGGGTGAGCTCCCGTTACTTGTCCCAGCTTCTGACAACCTAGCAGTTCGAAAGCAGGTAAAAAATGCAAGTAGAAAAATAGGGACCACCTTTGGTGGGAAGGTAACAGCATTCCATGCGCCTTTGGCATTGAGTCATGCCGGCCACATGACCACGGAGACGTCTTCGGACAGCGCTGGCTCTTCGGCTTTGAAACGGAGATGAGCACCGCCCCCCTAGAGTTGGGAACGACTAGCATATATGTGCGAGGAGAACCTTTACCTTTACCTTTTAACCTTATGCAAGGGGACCCAGTTCAAGGAATGGAGACCATTTTTACTAAAGTTTACTGGGCACTATGGTGAGTTTTTCCCAAGGAAAAGCTGCATACATAAATGCGGAGGGAAAAAAAGAGGCGTTTGGAGACTATCCAGTCCCATTTAAGAGAAAGACGGTTAAGAAGTTTGTTTTAAAGCAGGAGTGTCTGACCTTCGCACCTTTAAGTCTTGTAGACCTCAACTCTCAGAATTCCCCAGCCAGTCATGAATTCTGGGAATTGAAATCCACAAGTCTTTAAAATTGCCAAAACTGGACATGCCTTTTTAAACCATGAGAAAAATGAACCTGTCTTGGGAGTGCAGGGCCTCCATTTATCATGGATCTCCCTCTTTGGGGAAATTCCAGTAAAAAAGTATTTTCGCAAAACAGTTACTGTACTTTAAAAAATGCTCCTCCATCTCTGTTGGGAATGGAGGCCTCCACTTTCTCATGGCCATTTGCTTCCGGATAGTAAATCCCAGAGACCGCTTCCATCTCAGACTTCTGTTATCACAAAGACAGTGAAACCGACATTCCTTCAAACTGCAGAAGAGGGCTTACCCCCTTGAGAGTTCCTCGCATATTTTGTTAAACAGAAAAAACAGATGTGGCAGGCTACGAAACTCCAATTAAATATCTTCAGTGCTCAAGAATAACATTCAAAGCCCCATTTTGATGAAAGAATAATATATATATAAGTACTTTTGTTGCCGCGTGGAAACCGCTTCTGAACTTTGGGTTTGAGGTGGGGAAAAAAAATGAAAGTACGATTTTCGGATTTTACCGATTAGATTGATACGTGTTTATAGAAATGGCTAGTTTATATTACTATAGGAAAACAATAAAAAAAAGTGGTTTGATGTTAATGCTTTATTTTATTGCAACGGAGGGACTCGGAAGTCAACATTTTTTTTTTCTTTCTTTTTCCTAGCCCTTCCTCACCTATCTTTCCCATCACTGTCTATTCTATTCTTTTCACTTTTCACTTTACATTAAAAAAACCTTTATTTAATAATGCTACAGCGTGTGTGTGTCTGTATGTGTGTGTGTATACACACACAAACACACAAACAGAGAATGTGTATGTATATATGTGCATATATATACATACATCATATAGATGCATATATCTATACATATATCAGAGAGGATATATGTATAGATGATAGATAGATGATAGATAGGTAGATAGATAGATAGATAGATAGATAGATAGATAGATAGATAGATGATAGATAGATAGATAGATAGACAGACAGACAGACAGAGATACATTCATATGTATTGGTGCTGGAGAAGACTCCTGCGAGTCCCTTGGACTGCATGGCCATCAAACCAGTCAGTCCTAGAGGAGATCAACCCTGACGGCTCTTTCGAAGGCCAGATCCTGAACATGAAACTCAAATATCTTGGCCACCTAAGGAGAAGGAAGGACTCACTGGAGAAGAGCCTAACGCTGGGAACAATTGAGGGCAAAAGAAGAAGGGGACGGCAGAGAACGAGGTGGCTGGATGGAGTCACTGAAGCAGTAGGGGTGAGCTTCAATGGACTCCAGAGGATGGTGGAGGACAGGAAGGCCTGGAGGAACGTTGTCCATAGGGTCACAATGGGTCAGACATGACTTCGCAACCAACAACCACCACCTGGTTTCTTGTCCTGCCCTCTGGTGCTTTGGGAAATAAGTTGACCCTCTTCTTTGTGGCAGCCCCTCAAATATTGGAATATTGCTATCATGTCACCCCTAATTTTTCTCTTTTTTCTACACTAGCCAAACTCAAATCCTGCAGCTGGTCTTCATTTGTTTTAGTCTCCAGGCCTGTTGATCATCTTAGTTGCTCTTCTCTGAACTTTTTCCAAAATCTCAACATCGTTTTTGTAGTGCGGTGACCAAAATTGCAGGTGTGGCCTTATTAGAGCTTTATAAATCAGTACTAATACTTCACCTGATCTTGATTCTGTGCCTCTGTTTATACAACCCAGGTATATAATTATTATGAGCAAACATATATAAAGATACATGAACTAGGTTCAACTTTGCAAACTATTCTTCGTCACAATAGAAGAAAATATATACAGCTCAGGGTTGATGTGAAAAGTCCTTGGTGCTCTGAGTGAATCCTTTTACTAGATACCCTATTTTTTGGAGTATAAGACACACTTTCCCCCCCTAAAAGAGGGTGAAAATTTGGTGCATCTTAGGCTATGGCAATCCCTGCAACCTGAAACAGCTAATCTTCAGGAGGCTGAGCCAACCAACAATCAGCTGTTTGTGCTAATCAGGCTGTGCTGAAGCTGAAATTGAAACGGGCTGTTTGCTGCAAGGAGGCAAATTGCTGGGAGGCAGGCAGATTTTTTTTTCTTATGCTAATCAGGCTGTGATGAAACTGAAACTGAAACAGGCTGTTTACTGTTTGCTGCAACGAGGGAAATTGCTGGGAGGTAGAGGCAGATTTTTTTTTCCTCCTTAAAAAAGGTACGTGTGTCTTATAGTCCGGAGTGTCTTATACTCCGAAAAATATGGTATATGTTGTGAGCAAGGAGATGGTTGATTAACAAAGTAACCCCTTGATCTGTGCCCACCCACAAACTCAAGGTTTATCCTAAACTTGGATAATTCATGATTGGGTAGTCAGTGGTTCAGCAAGTTGTGGGAATTCTTCTATTGTCATAAAATGTGCTCTAGAGTGGATCATTAAAGTCCACTTCAAGCAGAGCACATTGTATCAACATAATTATGATACGCTAACCAAGATTTAGGGTTTAGCATTCTTTGGAACAGGATGCTTTCCACAAGCACTAATTTGCCAATCTTTGAGTTATGTCATAGGGCATCCAAAGGATGACGTAGTAGTTTGTATCAAAGAAATGATTCGAAAACCGCAGTTGTATACATTTATTATATACAATATTAAGGCACAAATTTAAGCAGCCGAGAACAGGAGAAAATTCTTTGGCTGGCCAGAGTCACCCATATTTGTTATGGAAAATGAGACGCTATGTATATATACAAACACATTCAAGCTGTACAATGCTCTGCAGTAGCCAATCTGCACAACAGAAACACAACGGGGAAAAAATTGACATTATCTTACAATCCGTTTGCCTGGAATATAACTACATAATGCTATATAAATATCAGGCAGAATAACACCAGAGCAGCACAGCGATCGGGTATTGAGCAAGCTAGAAAACATTGGTTTACAAGTATAGCAGCCACTCTACAAATGCAATACTATAGATAAGTTATGCTCTAAATACAGGACTCTCCAACCTTGGGCAACTTTAAGGCTGGAGGACTTCAACTCCCAGAATTCCCCAGCCAGCTCCTGCTTTGCTGACTGGGGAATTCTGGGTGTTGAAGTCCGCCAGGCTTAAAATTGCCCAAGGTTGGAGACTCCTGTTCTAATAGGATGGACTGGAATGGGGGTGAACTTCCATCGGCTTGAGGATCACACCAGATTGGTTAAGGGAAAAGGGGCCAGGGATATTAAGAGATTTGCAACTTGCCTAGAAAATCTAGCCAACCTTCTCCCCCCTCCACCCCCCCAATAAAAAAAAAAAAAAAAAAAAAAAGACTGCTAGGTTTTGGCCCTGTCCTACCTTGTTTAGGAACCCTCATATTTTGGCACCTAAAAATATACAGTCACATTATTATTATTATTATTTTGCATGCAGCCAGATGAACAAGATTTTAATGTCCTGATTTCTTTTGGCTTAGGAAAGCCGCCTGCAGTTTGCACCCACAAAAGAAATGGTAACAATTCGCCCTTTCTTTGTAAGCGGAATCTTGGATGTAAAATGTACTGTCGGGAAGTTATAAATAGAAGGCCTGGTCTTTAATGAAATGTGGCAAGGTATGTACATCTAAGTGTACGTACATATAAATATATAAAGAAGCAGCACTGAGCAAGCGACACTACATAGAATCCTGGTGTACATCTTCGCCGTATAGTCCGTGGAGAGAAATTTGAGTAAGACTACAGACACTCAGAATTCGAGGCCTGCTATTTATGTTTGGATAAAACCTAACCGGGCCTCAATACAGTGCTGCATTTTGGGCTTTTTGCCACAGAGAACAAGGGCCTCCCTGTCCTGGATTTAAAACATGTCTGTAACAAGAGGCAGTAAGACTGTCCCTCTGGTCCATAGAGGAAGGGAAAGAAGAAAAAAAGATTTGCGTGTCCTTGCTATCTACAGATACTCCGGGAAGTAGCGTCTACTACAGAGGTGTCTAACACAAGGCCCGAGGGGGCAGATTTGGCCCGCGGGATGCTTAGATATGACCCATGGAGCCACCCTGGAAACAGTGAAGGACCGGCCCACGGTACCGCTACCAACAAAAACGGAGCTCGCGAGGACCATGTGCGGCCCTCCCGAGCTCCTGTTTTCACTGGCAGAGGGTTACAGGAGGCCGTCCTACCAAAAATGGAGCTGGCAGAGTACTCAGGTCACCACAGGTGCGCTTGAAATCAGTAACATCAAGCTGACCACGCCCCCCCTAGCCACACATCCCCCCCCCCCCCCCCCCCAGGTCAAACACAATCCTGATGCGGCCCTCGAGGAAATCGAGTTTGACACCCCTGATCTACTACTACAAGCCTTGGGAGACATTTTTTTTCCCACCTAACATCTGACGAAGAGGCAAATTCATGAGTCAGAGCAAAACCAGAACACGGCTACATGGACTAAGGACTCTTACCGAGGTACACAGGCATACTTTTCTTCAGAAAGAGTACAACGTAACCGGCACTACACTACACAACAAGAGGAGAATACAAAAAACGGCTGCACATTTGGCCCCATCCGGAAGGGACCACCGTGTTAACTACTTCCTACATTATATTAGGACTCTTTCAACATTCCGGCTTATAGCAGAGACTCAAAGATACCTTATTTAGCACCAGGTCATAAATAGATTTACTGGCAAGTCAGCAAAGCTGATCCTAAGATGCACTATCTTCGGGAGTGGGATTCAGCCGGTTCGGGAAAACCGGTAGCTCCGGCGATCAGCTGAGAGCGAATCGGTTCACTCCGACGATTAGCTGGGCCTGCCTGCCCGCCCCTGTGCTATACCGACCTATATTCCCTTTGTTTGAAGCCCAGCTGATAGGCGCGGCAGAGCAGATTGCCACACCTCAGCTGTTTTACTCACTGGGCTGCAGTAGAAGGTAAGTTTTAGAACTGTTTTCAAACGCACTGTGTGTGCACATAGTGCATGTTTGGCGCACGTGCACTCAGCAAACCGATTGTTACACCGGTTGAATCCCACCACTGGCTATCTTTACCCATGACTATTCGGATGCATGACTTGTGAACCGAGACCAGTCTCCATCAGAATTTTGCTATGAATCCAGGGAAGTAATCTCATTCGATGCTTCTGGGATTATTAACTTTAGGGCTAAAATGAGCTGGGCTCTGGCACAGCCAGAATAAATTAAATTTGAAGGAGCTGGAGAGCTTTCGGTTGATTTTGTTCACCGATTGCTTAGTTTCATAATGCAGATGATTTTGCGGAATAAGATCACAGCAAGTCATGGCTCTCATGCATTAAGCACCTGGATTGTCAACTCATTCTCCTTTGTTGTCAACGGCATTCAGGGACTTCTGTAGACCGAGACAGCTAAAGAGATCATGGAAAGAATGTAGGATTAACCTGTCTAAACTTTTGTTCTACCAGAGATCTACGTCGGCGGGTTTGATATACAGTAGAAGCAAACCCAGATGGTAGAGGGATCAAAAAAGAAAAAGCAGGAAGAAGATAGCAGCTAAAAGAACGATATTTGGAAGTCCTGCTCCCTCACCCAAGAATTGTAAATACAATTCAAAAGAATTCCATGTGGGCAACATACCACCCAATGATGTTACTGGTTAGGTGGTTGGAGAACAGTTCCTGGCACATCAAACACATCCTCCATAGAAACGTCCTCTGATTCCTATCACGTCTTGCCTTTCCCCACCCCCCGAAATCCACAGCATGGTTAACTGTACATAGCAGACCTCCCAAATGTCCCATCTCCGACATTCTGAGTCCTCTGCTCTCCTCAACTCTCAGATTCGCCTGGCGTTTTCTTCTAGGTTCGAACTTTCTTGGTCCAACTTTGTGGTGTCCTCCAGAGTTTTTAATTCAAGCACAGCAATGAAAACAACACCCACCCACCCCACCCTCTCTGTCTCTGCAGGGTGAAGAGGTGCTTTCCCCCAAAGCAGCAAAAGCTCCATGGCTTCAAATAAGGACTTCCATCATATCTGGATCTGGAAATTCAGGCTTGTGAAGCAGATGGCTAACTCGGCTTCTGCTGCTGTCCAGGAGCTTCGCACAGCTGGAAGAGTTTTCTAGGAGGGAAAAATGCAGAGAATGGGTCAGTGGCAGGGTTCAAATAACTGAACAACCGGTTCTCTGCCCTAATGACCAGCTGGGTAGGCGTGGCTCGGTGGTCATGTGACCGTGTGGGCGTAGCAAACTCAACGTCACTCACGTCTATGGGTGCTTCGCCTTAGCTGTTACAATGTAATAAGGGTTAACCGGAGAGGCAGTTTCTGTAAGCAGGGCAATAAAGATTAGGCTAGAAATAACACCAGAATGTTTCCTTCCTGCCTTCCTTACAGGATTAGCCCTGTTAAGTCGAAAAAAACAAAATAAGATTTCTTCCAACAACCGGTTCTCCAAACTGCTTAGAAAGTTAATAATCGGTTCTCCCGAATAGGTGCGAACTGGCTGAATCCCACCACTGGAAGCCAGTCTACACAAGTGGGACATGTCTCTCACACACATTTCTTTCCAGGCTGCCACTGCATTGGGTAATTATTTTTGCGACCTGCTTTTAAGACCGTACTTTCAGGCAATTGCGATCCTAGCCATTATTAAAGAAAACGTGCCTTAAACTTGTAGGATTTGTAAAGCTCTTGGTACAAATGGCTTCCGTTTCAACAATGTGCAAAGGAGTAGAAAAAAACTGTTCCTAGGAGTACCACAGGGAAGGAAGTGAAAACACAGAGTTCCATTTAACTCATAAGTCCAGTAAGAGATCAATCATTCTAAAAATAAAAGCTGAGAGTTTTCCAGGAGGAAAATCATCAATGGATAGAAAATAGATCATTTCTGAATCTGTACACCTTTCAATAAGTTTGCATTTTGTTCACTTGCTGAAAATATTTATCAGCAACTTTTCAGTTTATCTACAGCTGAATTTTACTTCACAAGTAATCCTCAACATATGGCCGGTTGCTTAGCAACTTTTCAAATTTACAACAGGATACACATACCCCAAAGGTACTTACGGCCCAGTTTTGAAGTTCCAACAGCTAGTATCCTCCTCGGAACCTATTTGTATTTTCAGTGCTCGGCAATCAGCCTGCATTTACAACTGTTTGCAATGCCTGCAGTCACATGACCGCAATTAGGGCATGTTGTGATGGAAATCACACTTACTATCAATTCCTGGCAAAAAAAATGGCTATTGCGAACAATAGGTTCACTTACCGATGGTGGATTTGCTTAATCTCCACGGTAATTTGCTAATGAAAAAAGTCATAAAATCAGATCGGCGGTTTAGGGATAAAACGGGAAATGATTGACGTGACTTAGAACTATAATTAAAGTTACAAATTGAAGACTACCTGCATTTTGCTTTTTCCGGGAAGCAGATTTTCGAAACTCTGAATTCTGCAAATCGCAAGTTTACAGATGCTGCCAGTCATGTTCTCGGGATCAAGGCAATTGGAACTACTTACCTGGTTTCTCCCCAGCATTTTTGCCTGCGATGTGCCTCAGGGCTGGACTGCTGCCGGAACAGTGACTCAGTTTCCCTCTGCCCGGAAAAGAAGCTGCAGTGGGCCAGAAAAGCTCCGTGCCTTTGTCTGTCTGAGTGCTGTTGTCTTTGCTGCCCATTTTAGCATGGCAGATGGTGACTGGCCATGAAGACATCGTAGAGGACAAAGAAGGAGTTGGAAGGGTCAACGAAGGGATGGGAGACTGTTCAGAGGTGTCTTTCCCTAACAGCAAGCCTTCAAGAAAGTAACAACATGGACACCAAGATATTTTTCATTGTATTTCTGCCATGACTTCCTCCAACTGCACACAGGTTAAAGTTTGCAATGTCTGATGCAAAGAAGCTACATTCTGTACAGAACGGTCACAACTAGCACACAACTCTAAAGTTGTTCTCCAAGCTAAAGTTCCTGGGGAGTCTTGACCAATAATAAGCAATATTATTGCTTCTTATAAGCCCGGTGCGTTCCCACAGGGAGGGCCTCCTTGGAGTGCCGTCGGCCAGGCAATGTCGTCTGGCGACTCCTAGGAAACGGGCTTTCTCTGTGGGCGCACCTACCTTATGGAATCAACTCCCTCTGGAGCTCTGGGTGGCCCCTGACCTGCGCTCTTTCCGCCGTGACCTTAAGACATGGTTATTTCACCAGGCTGGATTGGACTGAAGGGGCTTTTAAGGGGAGTTTTAATGATTTTTAACGTTTTAATATTGATTTTATCTGTTTTTTTATTGCTGTGAGCCGCCCTGAGTCCTTTTCGGAGAGAGGGTGGCATATAAGCTAGCTAGCTAAACAAATAAACAAATAAACAAATAAACAAATAAACAAACAAACAATACAAACAATACAAACAAGAGTGACTACAGAACCCAAGATAGATAGATAGGATAGATAGATAGATAGATAAATAAATATTACAAACAAGAGTGACTACAGAACCCAAGATAGATAGATAGATAGATAGATAGATAGATAGATAGATAGATAGATAGATATTACAAACAAGAGTGACTACAGAACCCAAGATCTAGTCTGCCCTAGAAACTTAACCGTCTAAACCTGGATTCCCGGCTTGCTTCTAATGTCACAAACTTGAATTTGGAGGTTTGGGACTTTAGTTGGCTTCCCGATCTTGGCTTTTTACTGGAGTGGAAAGCCAGGATAGAAATATATTGTTAAGCTTCCTATAGATGACACTTTGCTGGTTATTTTAACTAGCATCCATTGAAAAAGGAACAAAATGGGAGTTAAATGTCTATGGAGGTTCTCAGTCATCCAGGTCATGGTTGTCCCAAAGGTGCTTTTTCAAGAGGCAACTGGACTTTCTGATTTTTCTTTGAAGACGTTTCTCTTCTCATCCAAGAAGCTTCTTCAGCAATTTTTTATTAAGTTAACAGAGTATTATAAAATACAAAATACAAAAGTAAATAGAAGAGAAGTGAGGGCGGAGGGGAAAGGGGGAAATGAAGTGAGGAAAGATGGGGGGTTTTTTGGAAATGAAGCACTTGACACTTGGATTCCTACCATAGAAGAATGGTTGCAGAAGTTGATGGAGTTGGCTGAAATGGCAAAACTGACTACCGTATTTTTCGGAGTATAAGATGCACCTTAGTTTTTGGGGAGGAAAATAAGAAAAAAGTTGATTGGCGGGTGGATTGGCCTTCCGGAATACTCCCAATCAGCTGTTTCCAGAGGTGAATTTTAGCAACAGGTTCGTTGGTTGTGAGCTCTGTGCCTTGCTTTTTTTTTTCTGCCTCTGAAACTTCTGAAACAGAGCTTCAGAAAAAAAGCCTTTTTATTTTAGATAAAAGCCTTTCAGAGGCTTTTTTTCTGAAGCTTCTATCAGCGGCTTCGTTCAGCTTCTGAAATCTCCGTTTGCGAGGCTGGGCGGGGCTACATTCGGCGTATAAGACACACCCAGATTTTCACCCTCTTTTGGGCAGAGAAAACGTGCATCTTGTACTCCGAAAAATACGGTACTCTGATTAAAGAGTAGAACATAAATCCTTTTGTTTCCACCTGAAAACCGCTTCTGAACTTTGTGCTTGATGTGGAAAAGATTGAAACTCTGACTTTGGGTTTTACAGAGTAGACTGATAGATCTGTCAGTATATTCATGAACTGGAATAGGGATAGCAACAGGTCAGCCAATGAGGACTGTTTGGAAACTGAAACATAGTATTTGTTTGTATGGAGCCATAAGAGACAGTTTGGAGTCTGAGCATGGCTTAGACTTTCTGAACTGTATATAACTGTGATGGCGAACCTATGGCGCAGGTACCCAAAGTGGAAAGCGAAGCCATGTTGCCTGGCACGCATGGCCTTGCCTGTTTGTCTTCTGGGTTTCTGGCACGCATGCACGCGTGACAATCAGCTGTGCTTCGGGGGTGTGGCAGTGCCAAAAGCCACTGTGCGCATGCATGCTGGCCAGCTGATTGTCAGGTGTGCATGAGCACCAGAACCCAGAAGTTCTGCTTTTCCAGAGCGCGATCCCTTCGATTGCGCACGACAGGGCCGAAAACCGGCCTGGGCATGTGCACCAGCCAGCTGATCGTCGGGCGTGCATGTGCGCTAGAACTCAGAAGCTCGGTTTTTCCAGAGCACGGCCCTGACGGCCGTGGATGCGATGTTTCCGTGTGGCGAGTGCCGAAAAGGTTCGCCATCACTGTTCTATTGAATGATAAAGAAGTTTTGCTTGATTTGAACTAAACAAGTTATCCACTGCAGTTGACAAAAGACAGTGCAGAAAACTGGTATATAAGAGTTGGTCTGGCCTCTGTAACGGGTGCCTGTGTACAATATATTAGCCTCTGTATCTCTCTACTCTGTAATGACTTGCTTCTATGAATATTGCTTCTCTGTTCCTGATATTGTATGCTGAATTCTGCTGTTTGGTATTGTACTGTATATAAAGAAGTTTCTTATATAATTTGAATCCTGCTGAATTGTGTGTGCTGCAACAAACTCTGACAAGATCTTTATAGAAATGACCTGTTCAGCCTATTATGGAAAAGCAAAAAGCTGTGATTTGATGTTAATGCCGTATTTTACTGTAACAGAGAGAATCGGAAGTCCAAGAAGCTTCTTCAGCTCTCAGAGCTGAAGAAGCTTCTTGGATGAGAAGTGAAATGTCTTCGAAGAAAAAAAAACAGAAAGTCCAGTTGCCTCTTGAAAAAAATGCACCTTTGGGACAAAATGGGAGTTATTTCACAGCACCAACATGCACACTTGATCATTACTAATAGTCCTACTTCTCAATGTTTTTAATCTGTTTTATGCAAATTCCTATAAACAACACTAAACAAATACAATAAGTAGCATATCGGTTGCCCATCATCCATTACTGTCTTTGTTAAAATATGTTTCTCACCACCAATCCCAGTTAAATATGCTGAGGTTTCTGAAACTTGCTGGCTCCTTCTAAAAGGAATTGCTGGGAAGGAGCCGGATCGTCTTTTCCGACCACATTATACTCATGGCAGTAATGCAAACTGGCTGAAATGATGTGACAGGGCTGAAGGCTCGCGAACATTTTGGCTGCTCTGGGAACAAAGCTAGCGGAATGCTTCCAGCAGCAATTTATGAAGAAGGGGAAACTGCCCATATGGCAGAAGTAAGTAAAATCCTTGGGAAGTCTTAGCTTTGTAGTGAGAGCTGAAAAGAAGTTCCAAAGAGTTAATTCCAGGGGTGGGCTGCTGGGGGTTCGCAGGGGTTCAGGAGAACCTCTAGCTAAGATTCTGTGTAGTGCGGAGAACCCCCAAATCACAGGCTGGCCCCACCCATCCCACCCCACCCCTCCCAGGAGTCCCCACGCAACCCGTTTTGGATGCAGATAAGTGCAGGGCGTGCACAGAGGCTCAGGGAGGGTGAAAAACGGGCCTACCGGAAGTTCAGGAAGGCCAGAAACTGACCTGTTTCTGGCCACCAGAGGGCCTCCAGAGCCTGGGGAGGCCATTTTCGTCTTCCCAGAGGCTCGAGGACAGCCTCCGGAGCCCGGGGAGGGCAAAAATGCCTCCCCTCCCCGCTGTGGTGCAGGAGGCTGACTAGGTCATGCCTACCATGGCCACGCCCACCCAGCAACCAGGCAGAGAACCCCTTGCTAAAATTTTTGAAGCCCACCCCTGGTTAGTTCAGAGATTAACAGACCTAAGGCTTAAAGAAATGTGCAGACAACAGAGTCCAAAAGCTAAATAAGATTTGAATCATGTGCTTTGTAGGCTGTGTTATCATCTTAGCACACTGTGTGAAAAAGGCCACTGTATTAAGCCATAGTAAGATGTGGTGGAGCCCACAAACAGAGCTTCAGAAAAAAAGCCCCCAAACAGAGCTTCAGAGGCTTTTTTTCTGAAGCTCTGTTTCGGAGGGTTTTGGAGGCAGGAAAAAAAGTTTTTTTCTGAAATGGAGTTTCAGAAGTTTCAGAGGCAGAAAAAAAAAAGCAAGGCACAGAGCTCACAACCAAGGAACCTGTTGCTAAAATTCACCTCTGGGAACAGCTGACTGGGGGTATTCTGGGAGGCTGATCCACCTGCCAATCAGCTTTTTTCTTATTTTTCTCCCCAAAAACTAAGGTGCGTCTTATACTCCGAAAAATACGGTAGTTTACCAAATTTCTTAAAAGTAATGCTGCATAAAACTGCCGCCTAAATAAAATAAGAGACGTTTTCATCAAAAACATAAAAACGGAATTGGGAAAAACAGCAAGCCCTCCCAAAATGAGCACGGAACTACATTATATGGGTGAAATACATCTTCCTTTAAGATAGTGTTTCTTCCCAAGCTCAGTCGCTTTAAAATGTATGGACTTCAACTCCCAGAACACTCCAGCCAGCAAATCTGACTGGGGAATTCTGGGAGTTGAAGTCCACACATCTTAAAGTTGATGAGGTTGAGATGGAGAACATTAGTAGGTCTTTTGCCAGGTTCCACGTTTACACGCCAAGTATGAGTTCACACGTTCTATTGAATGATAAAAGAAGTTTTGCTTGATTTGAACTGAACAAGTTATATGGACCTAGCCACTGCAGTTGGCAAAAGACAATGCAGCGTTTAGCATATTGTCTGAATCAGGGGTGAAATCTACTTACCTTCCCTACCAGTTCGGAAGTGCACCCGCCGCGCACGTCACATGCATGCACGAACCCTCTTGGCATGCACAAACCCTTCTGCGCATGCGCAGAGGGTAAAAAACAGGTTACTTCCTGGTTAAAACCAGGAAGTAATGACGACTGGGCGGGTGGGCGGAGCCTCGTGCTGCTGTCGCTACCGGTTCTCTGAACCACCCGCCACCATTGCTACCAATTCAGCCGAACCGGTCTGAACCAGTAGCATTTCATCCCTGGTCTGAACAAAACTGGCCCATTTGACAATTGTCGCTTCATATCACATGTGAACTGAACTGAAGCTCACCAATGCTTTCTTTCCAAGACTTCTCCTCTTTCTTCTCCTCAACGCCCTGAGTGTGGTTAAGGGAGGTTTGACGGGAGTGTGTTCCTGTAGCCGCGGCTATCGATGGCACCGATTGAGCGGGCCGCAAACTTGCAGAATCTCCTTTGCTGGTATCTTTCCTGGATCGCTGCTGAAGGACCTTGATCATGGCATCTTTCTCGATGATTTTTGCATACAGATTCTTTATTCTAGCAACAGTAATAATTTTATTACACTGGTAAACGCGGAGGTAATAATATTATTGAAGTAAGACTTAAAAGAGGTCCTCTTTTAAGTCTTGGCCTCAGCTAGAGAGGGGTAGGTATGGTATTTGGACCAAAACACCTTCCTCAATCAATGTTCACATGTTGCATCCTTCTGATCCCAGTTAGGCTTTCCTTTAATCCTTAGCTGATAACTTAGCATTAATACAAGAAAAGCCTGGAGGGGAGGTCTTTGCTTGGTACTCCATCCAAATGCAAGAGATGGTGCTTAGGATCTCCCAGGTAGAGACCGTTCATTAAGTACGGGTAAGCAGAGGTGGGCTGCTGGGGGTTCGTAGAGGTTCGGGAGAACCTCTAGCTAAGATTCTGTGCAGTTCGGAGAAACCCCAAATCCCACTCCTGGCTGGCCCCGCCCACCCCGCCCCGCCCCTCCTAGGAGTCCCCATGCAGCCCATTTTGGATGCAAGTGCAGGGCATGCACGGAGGCTCGGGGAGGGTGAAAAACGGGTCTGTTTCCGGCCTCCAGAACCTGGGGAGGCAGTTTTCGCCCTCCCGGAGGCTCGAGGAAAATCTCTGGAGCCTGGGGAGGGCAAAAATGCCCTCCAACCGTGGTGCAGGAGGCCAACTAAGCCATGCCCACCATGGCCACCCCCACCCAGCAACCGGGCAGAGAAACCCTTGCTAAAATTTTTGAAGCCCACCCCTGACGGTAAGCCCTGCCCACCAGTAACCACAAGAGGATACTTAGTCAAAGTATAGATAGAGGACCCCTCTCTAACACCCTTGGCAACCAACTGGTTTCCTAACATGAATGCAGCACATTCAGGATCTGGTTCCCAAGTGGGGAACCAGATTTTTTTTATGCCAAAAAAGCTGAACATTCTTATTATTAAGCACAGCACGGAGCCTCAGCACTGCGTCTCTTCATTCAAATCCCATGGCAGCTTTTTCACAGCTGTTCCTTACGTGTATTCCATGTCCTGACACTTCTGGTTGTTTTGCATCTTCTCCTGTTCTTCCTGCCATATGCGGACTTCCAGAGAACTCTCACTGTAGCTGCCACTGCGGGAATGGTTGGTGGCCAAAGTATCTCTGGCAATAGAAAAAAAAAACCCCAAAAGCTTTCAATTGACCCGAACAAAATACAAGAACCTTCCTTTCATCGATCCAATGATCTGCTTCTCTACTTGGGAAATTTCTAGGTATAACAGCTTTCTTGTCTCTCGCAATGGAATGTCTTTCATATTTCTTCTGTGTGGTTCTTTTGCCAAAGAGACCACGGGCCACATCTAGCTGCCTCTGGATGCTCAGTGGGTGCTTACTCATTAAAAGTTAGGACTTCCTCTGCCATTGGCATCCTGGGGTGGCAACACAATGCCCAGGTCATGACATCCTAATGGCTTCCACCTACTACCAAGAGTAGAAGGAAGGAAGGAGAAAGGGGAGGGGAGGG
>WNWU01000031.1:5360170-5391228 GCA_012654045.1 Ptyas mucosa
GGGGAGGGGAGGGAGGAGGAGGGAAGGGGAGAGGGGAGAGGGGAAGAAAAAAGGAGAAAGGGGAGGGGAGAGGAGACGGAAGGGAGGAAGGAGAAAGGGGAGGGGAGGGGAGAGGAGAGGAGAGGGGAAGGAAGGAAGGAGAAAGGGGAAGGGGAAGGGGAAGGGGAAGGGGAAGGGGAGGGGAGGGGAGAGCAGAGCAGAGCAGAGCAGAGCAGACGTATGGATGGAAGGAAGGAAGGGAGGGAGGAAGGAAGGAGAAAGGGGAGGGGGAAGGGGAGGGGAGAGGAGACAGAAGGAAGGAAGGAAGGAAGGAAGGGGATATATGCATTTACAAAACCTCTATAATCACATGAAATAACTAAATCTCTCAATGTCTCACAAGAGGTCTATGGTGAGCTTTAAAAAGACCTCAAAACTTCACGAGTTTCACCCAACATCCATGGAAGACTGAAAAGCGTATCATTCAACCCTCTCTATAAATGTGGTTAAATAAATAAATAAATGAAATCAACACATCCTACTTTTCTGTGGCAGCCGTGGCTGCAGCGTTCATGGCAAAGTGCCGGATGGTGCTCTCTTCGAGGTATTTCTGCTCCCACTTGGTCATGTCGGCTTCTAAAGCCAGGATCCTCTCGTCCTTCTCCCGCACTAACTCCATTAAGGCTGGGACGTTGTACTCAGGCACAGGGGCTGCTTGGTAATTCCCTTGTTTCTGAAATAAAGGAAGATGCTCTGAAACCATTTTTTAGTATAAACTTAACAGGCAAGTAATTTGACGGACCTGAGCCATTAGAGCGGGCGGGAAGGCAAGGAATGTTGCGGGTCCCATCCCTTAAGGAGATACATCAGGCGGGACCCAGAAGAAGGACCTTCTCTGTGGTAGCTCCCTCTCTCTGTGTTCTGCCCCAGCTATGGATCCCAAAGAATGTAGCACACACAAACTCCGAACAAAACTCAGTTTACTTCAAAACACAGGCTTTTGCAAATGCAGGCTGTTAATAAAAATGTTCTTAACAACCTGCCAGAAATTCCACAGATAAGATCGAGTCTTACTAGAGTTGGCAGAAAGCCCAGAAGCCAGGTTTGCAGAGAAAATTCAAACTCAATGATCAGCGAACGAACGGACGAACGCACGTTGTTTCCTGCAGCTTTTTACAAGCTGTGTGCAAACTTAAATAGGCTAAGGGAGTGGCCAATTAGCCCCAAGCCTTACTGTCGAGGAGACCTCCTCCTGAGTAACCACTCCTGCCTTTTGGCAGCTCTGCGTGCTCGTGCACTGAGAAGAGGCTCCTCCACTTCATCCTCTTCACTTAAAGGAGCCTCTGGAGGTTCTGAAGGCCCCGGCTGAATCCCTGCCTCTGGCACCACATCTTCTTCAGCCTCCTCGCTGTCCGACTCGAACGCCGGCTGCACGGCTGGCGCGACACCACACCAGCCTCTTCGTCGTCGGGATTAGCAACAATCCGCGCAGGCCGCTGGTGGGCCACAACACTCTGGAATGTCATCCTTCCAGAAATTAGACTGGCCCCCACTTTGACACTCTTTCACAAGGCCCTGAAGACGCGGTTCTTCCAGCGGACTTGGGGAACCCAGAGGGGGATGTGTTGTCACCAATAACATGTTTTTTAAAAATGTTTACATTCAGCCATAATCAATATGCACCAGGAGGGTCAACACAATCAGAAAATTAAAAGAGATGCAAGATGTTCACAATGACCTTTCCTCCCCCATAGAATGCCCCTCCAAAGATTTCATTACACTTCTGGCACACATAGAGTAGATATTTTTTCACTCGGTATACTTCACTGAATTATAATGGCAGTTTTCCTGCCAATTATACCAGGAAAAGAAAGCAGAATTACATATAACCTGAAAAACAGCCTGCGGGGAAGTATTTCTGGTTTTTGGAATGAAGCCCGCCAAAGTACATAAATAGTAGTTCAACAGCAGTCTCAATATTGGCTTCCTACAGGGAAAGGTTTCCATTATTACACAGTCTTTCCAGATCTCAACATATTAATAGCCTTTGACAGAATATGGCAAACTCTACATCCTCAGCACGGCTGAGGTCTGGAGGAAGAGAAACAGGCTGAAGCTCCATTCTGATGAGATATGGACCGTCTACAGTAGTGGCCAAAATTGTGGAAACCTTTTGGGAAAAGTGTATTTTCTAAAACTAGCTAATAACACCACTTTTTTTTTTTTTGGAGTAGTACCATAAAATTATATATCAATGGAAAGATAATTTAATCAAGAATGTAATGCAATCACCTTTAGGAAGGATTTGCTATTAGAATAGCAGTTACAGTATAAAGAAGAAAAGTGAAACACGTAGAAAAAAACGAGATGTAAATAAATTAACACCATAGAAAAAACGAGATATACAAAAATTATGTCATTGAATACTTAGTTGGGTAACCTTTAGCATGAATTATGGCCTTACAATGTCTTCCCATGGAGTGAATCAAGCCTTTTAGTTCTGCAGCTGTTATTGTTGTGACCCAGGCCCATGTAAGTAGTAAGAAAATCAGTCAGTGAAAAAACAAACTTTATTCGAACAGCTGAGAATTACTTCATTCCCAGCGTCGTTCAACTAAATTAAAGCAAATTCCTCCCAACACAAATTCCTCAGTCCTATCGCAAACCTTGGTCCAATTAGGCAAACTGCCAAAGGCCTTTCTTGGCAAACGTTCAGAAGTCACAGATACAAAAATAAATACAAGACATAGACGAAGAAGAAGACAAAGTTACCAATGTTGTTTTCTGGCAAAACCCAAATGCCGTTGCTGGTCTGTTTTAAGCCTTAAGGGAGGGGCCAATCATCTCTTGGCCCTACTCCCGAGTTGTCCTCTTTGCTTGAGCTGCTCTTGCCTTCTGGCAACTCTTCTCATGCGTGCATTAGGAACAGGCTCCTCCTGTTCCTCTGCCTCATCCCTAACAGTCTCTGGAGGCTCTGGAGTCCACACCTCACTCCCCGATGGCCCTGGTCCCATCTCTGCCTCTGACGTAGAGCCCTCATCCAGACCTTCTCCAGCCTCCAGGACTGGCCCATGTTCTTCCTCAGCCTCATCTCTACCCGACTCCGCTGCCAGCTCCGCAGGCTGCTGGCGGACCACAACAGTTATAACGTGAAACCAAGATCGAATGATTGCTTCTATTAACTGGGTTTTATTGCTGGGTCGCTTCTGACTAACAAGTTTCTTTAGTCGGCTCCATAGATTTTCAATTGGGTTAAGGTCTGGGCTATTCTCTGGCCATTCCAGCAATGGAATACGATTGGAAACTCCCCCCCAAAAAAAGTGGTGTTATTAGCCATCAAACCTCAAAAATACACTTTTCTCAAAAGGTTCCCCCAATTTTGGCCACTACTGTAGTTCCAGGGATCTACCAATGACTGGATGGAAAGATGCTTCCCAACACAGAACTAGGGTACAAACTATTTTCCCCCCTGGAATTTAGAATCAAGTAACAGCTGGGACTAGGAAGACTTTTACACAGATTTGTCTGATGCCCTAACTGTGCCTTGAGTTTGACGCCCCTGCTTTATTAACTTGATAAAACATTGATTGATTGATTGATTGACTGAAAGTGATCTACACGGAACTGCTCTTGAAGATCACTCTGAAGTTATAACTGGTCCAGAATACAGCAGTGCAAGTGGTTATGGGCATGCCTAGCATCTAATACTATTCCTACGTAAGCTTACCTAGTTATTATAAGCTTCTGGGTACAAGTCAAGGTGCTGATGTCATCTACAGTATAAGGCCTAGGTAGTTATGAGTCCATCTATGTCCCATATTAGCTGTTTGCCAAGAAAGTTCTAGCAAGGTTGGCATGCTTCAGGTGCCTTAATTAAACAATGTCACCTTCCTGTCAACCCAGGAAGTCTCTGTTGCTGACCTTGTCTCTGGAACAACCCTAGTCTTGGAGGCCTTCAAGAAAGCACTGAAAATCTGTCTTATTCCACAAGCACCAAACTCAAATGTTTGGAATATACACTGGGTTGAATGTAAGGAAACGGTGCTGGATTTTTTTTCCCCCTTCTGAAATGGAATTTTGTTCTAACTGGTATGCTCTTATGCAGAGAATATAGAGATGTGTAGCAATGGGCAGTTGTAAAAGTTGTAATAATGAATATATTTGACCTCTGGCCCTCATCCCAGAGCTATAATTGTACTCAACAATGAACTAAAAGGCCACCATCAGTGAGCTGTTGGACAGCATTACTTGGTCTGTTGTGTGGATGTTTGGGTGGTTTAGGGGTGGGGAATTTGTGGTGGGTGGGAGTGTGTTTGGGGATTGTTATGTGTGTTGGACATGGTCTTTGGATGTTAAGTGCATTTCATTGTATGGGTATACTGTGTATATGCCTACAATGACAATAAAGTTATAATTATTATTATCCAACCAAAAGTAGCTGTGACCAGTAGTGTCATCTGCTCTGAAGAATGTCCCATTGAATTCAATAGCATATCACAGAATCATAGAGCTGGAAGAAGCCATTTTGGCCAATGCTTCCAATTTTCCATCAATGCAGAAATATGAATTAAAGCACTCCTGAAGATGACTGCCTAGTCATTGGTTACATCCAGCAAAAGAGAAACCCAATTTTTCTAAACAATTGATTCTATTGTTCTGTATAGAAGATGGTTGTTATTATTTACTCCATAGTAAGCATGCGTAGTCTCCTCTATCACTTAGTGGCAATAAAGTCATATTTTATTGCTTTCAGTGACTTTAGTCCTGACTCAGTTTCATGAAAATCCATATTATTGATGCAATTTTTTTTTTACAGTGGATAATTCATCTTGGAAGTCATTCCTCACCTTATGTTGCATACTAAAATGTCCCTTTGTCTACAGACTTTTACCAAGGATATTAAAAAATGCAGCCTCATGCAATTGAAGCAGGAACCTATTGAGGTTCTGGGAGAGTTCATGGAACACTTCTAGACATGGAGAAAAATCAAGCAACTAATGCATTACTAGGTACATTTCACATGATATAATAACTATTACGAAACAGTTTTCAAAGTTGAAATAGAAACACCTTTCCTTGCCTCGCCTTTAAAAAGTTATGAGCAATCATATTTGTATTCAACTTATGCTAGACAAAAGGCAAAAGGCATTTAAAATATATCAGATGTGATAATGGTGCCGAAGTCAAACTGTGGTTTGAATGTTCTTTCAGCTTTATCCATTTGGGTTTTGCTGATAGGACAAGTCAGATTAACTGCCCAGAATCCCTGGGAATCAGGCAGCATATAAATTATTATCAAGGCAAACCAGGGGTGAAATCCAGCAGGTTCTGACAGGTTCTGCAGAACCAGTAGTGGAAATTTTGAGTAGTTCGGAGAATCGGCAAATGCCACCTCTGGCTGGCCCCAGAGTGGGGTGGGAATGGAGATTTTGCAGTATCCTTCCCCTGAAGTGGGGTGGGAATGGAGCTTTTGTGGTATCCTTCCCCTGCCATGCCCACCAAGCCACGCCCACAGAACCGGTAGTAAAAAAAATTGGATTTCACCACTGAGGTAAATAAATCCTAGTCATTTTCAGAGAAAGAACAGATTACATTCAAGTGGAACATCAAGCAATGGATTCCAACCACAAACTCAGAAACAAGGTATATGCACTGCAGTCTGCCCTCTCTCATCTCTTTGTTTCTAGAAAACCAAGGTGCAATCCAGCAAATGACATTTACAGCATGTTTTATTAGTCAGGCTCCCTAACCACAGTTTGATTCCACCAATTATCTTTGTTAGTTAGCAAATATATATAATCTGCTAGCTTCAGAAATACAAACCACCACCAGCCTCCCTTAGCAATAGCACTTAGACTTATATACCACTTCATAGAACTTTACAGTACTTTCTGGGTGCTGTACAATGTCAGCATATTGCCCCCCAACAATCTGGTCCTCATTTTACTGACCTCGGAAGTGTGGAAGGCTGAGTCAACCTAAAGCCCGTTAGGATCAAACTCCGGGCTGTGGGTAGTTAGCCTGCAATGCTGCATTTTAAGCACTGCACCACTAAGACTTATCTAAGTATGTGGCAGCTGGGAACAGGACTGGAGAATGGACAAAATTGTAGCTTATGCCACTGATAACAGCAAACTATGGTTGTTTTCAGGCACCTCGTTCCGATCAATGTAAATATATCTTCAGGTAATGGTTATCCAGAATTCTTTACCTTGATACACAAAAGCAACTGATCTAACTTATAATTTTCCAAGCTATGGTAATATTTCACTAGCATCTCACACCTTCTCATAAGGATCGATCTTTACATAAAAACATCCCTAGACATTCTAATTTGGCAAACGACAACTAAGTTCCTAAAACGTAATTCTCAGAAAGCCAATTAATTAAACCAAAAGCTCTTCGCTCGTGCCAAGGAATTGGCTGGATTCTGTTAAATTATCTCATATTATGCTAAACTCAGAAGACAGTTTTCTGGCCTGCAGATTAACAGAAGCCAACAAAAACAGGCAGAACCCATGATTTTTAAAAAATAATTTAGAATTCTAGCTCTAAATCAACAGACTATATATGGACAATTCTAACATTGGTGGTCTAAAGAACAACTTAAAACAATGAGAATTATTTGCTCCTCAAATGTTGTACTTCTAGAAATGTAATCTAGAAGAGTAAACTGGTACAACCTTAAATGCTTGCCAAAAGTGTTGAATGCAGGGGTGAAATCCAGCAGGTTCCGACAGGTTCTGGAGAACCGGTAGCTGAAAATTTGAGTAGTTCGGAGAACTGGCAAATACCACCTCTGGCTGACCCCAGAGTGGGGTGGGAATGGGGATTTTGCAGTATTCTTCCCCTGCCACGCCCACCAAGCCACATCACGCCCACCAAGCCACACCCACAGAACCGGTAGTAAAAAAAATTGAATTCCACCACTGGTTGAATGCCTGAACCGACTGCAGCAATTTCAAAGTGCATGCGAGCCTTATGAATTGTCCAAACGTCCCCTGGAGCTCAAGTGGTTTCAACTCCATTTTGTGCATTCAAAGATCTCAATGAGCTTGGTGGAGCTAGCTATGCAGCCTTCCTGTTTAGTTCATTTATTGTGGGTGCCTTTAAAACATTTGCCACAGCAGACAGGGGTACCTAGTTGGCCTTGGTTGATCCCAGAAGCTAAGCAGGATTGGCTTTGGTTAGTAATGAGATGGGAAGCCACCTAAAAATTCTAAAGAAATTGAAAAAACTTCCTAAAAGAAAACAATTGTAAACCACTTCCATAACACTACCAAGAAAGCAGACACCAAAAATTTAATACAGGTAGTTCTTGAGGCACCATAATGGAGTCTCAACCTGCCGAGACACCTCATGCTTCACTCTCCACCAGTGGTGGGATCCTGTCAGTTTAACAACCGGTTCGGTGATCGTGCACGCTTTGCACCTGATGTGCGCTGCATGTGTATGCACAGTTTAACTAAAACTTACCTTCTGCGTTGCTGCTGGGGCATAACACAGCTGAGGCGTGGCAATCCGCCGTGCCACACGAATCAGCTGAGAAGATATAGGTGAGTAAAGCGTAGGAGCGGGTGGGCGGGCCCACCTGATCGTCAGAGCTACCGGTTCACCCGAACCGGTCCGAACCGGTAGAATCCCACCCCTGCTCTCCACCCTGCTAAGTCCCAAACCCTTGGGGCCTACTCCCTCCGTTACACCAGTCAGTTAAGTAGACTTTGAAAAAAAAATTACCTTCAGGAAGGCAAAGCAGATAATCTACTGCACGGCCTTCCTTTAACGGAGGCTGCACGGCGCCGTCCCAGAAGCGAGTACCATTTTGAAAGCAGATGCGATTCTTTCAATCTGAAAATTGTGTCTGCTCCCAAAATGGCACCCATTTCCAGGAGAGCACAAGATGGCCGCCATATAGGAAGGCTGAATGGAGGTGAGCCAGTTCTCCTTCCGGAAGCTCTTCTTTGGAAAAGATAAATAGACTAAAGTGTGATTAGAGGGAAGGAGGTTGTGGGACCCAGTAGGGCGGAAAGCAAGACCTGTGGGGACCCAGCTGAGTGGCGGGAATGCCCAAGAGACCCAGCAGGGGAGGATAAGGGGGAAAAGATAGGCAGGGAGATGCTGCACCATACCTGTGGTCGGTTTAAGGGCGATTGGATAGCCAAGCACCCAAATTCTGTTCATGTGAGCAGGTGGTGCTGCGGCAGCCATAATTTGGAGTACAGCACTATTACGAACGCAAAGTCAATCCTGAGCTTTGATCTGACAGCACCTTAAAGCACTCCAGGGGACCAAAGTTCCACCTTCAACTTCTCACCTGTTGCAGCCTCAGGGATTCCAACTCTCTTTCCAGCCTGGTGCGTAACCGATGCTCCATCTGCTCTCGCTTCTCGTAGGCTGCCTGAAGTTGGGTCAAGGCTTGCTGGAGCTTCTCTACCTTCTCGACATGCGCTTGCTTCTTCCGTAGCTGAAGGCAGAACCACAGAAACTCAGGGATGGGAAGTCACTTTTGTCTGACCCTCCAGTCCAATATAAGAAGTGCACCTCAATATCCACAACAGGAAAACTTCTGCCTCTAAGGAAATGCCTCCTTAACAGTAACAGAGTTGGAAGGGACCTTGGAGGTCATCTAGTCCAACCCCCTGCCCACTCAGGAGATCCATACTAGGGATTCGAACCACCGAACTGGCGACCCTACTGATCGACAAGCTCAGCGCTCTTAGCCACTGAGCCACCTAGCCAACTGAGAACTTATTCCTTTCAAAGCAGAGGACTCTCTGCCCAACCCCCTGGTCAGTGCAATCCAGAGCAAGGAAATGAGAGCAGCAGAGGGAAAAAAAAATACTGGGGAAAACATACGAGACCGAGAACAGCAACTGTATGTTTACACGAGACTGCCTGTGTATACAGGAAAAAGAGTGAAAGAGTTGGCTTTTTGGTTCAAAATAGCTTGGAGATCTTGGAAATGGTTCACCCCATGTAAATCACAATATGGCTTGTTTAATGTTCATTCAGCATTTTCAAGTCACTGAGGCTAATATAAACCATGGTTCTGCTGGAATAGCAACAGCAACCCATTCGTGTCTGAATTTTCGTCTCTGTATATTCATGAAAGGGGAAGGGAAGTCTGGTGGTCCTTTCTAACCTGTTTAAAAAGTAAAGGTAAAGGTTCCCCCTCGGACATATGTGCTAGTCGTTCCCGACTCTAGGGGGCGGTGCTCATCTCCGTTTCAAAGCCGAAGAGCCAGCGCTGTCCGAAGATGTCTCCGTGGTCATGTGGCTGGCCTGACTAAACGCCAAAGGCACACGGAACGTTGTTACCTTCTCACCAAAGTGGTCCCTATTTTTCTACTTGCATTTTTTACCTGCTTTCGAACTGCTAGGTTGGCAGAAGCTGGGACAAGTTAACAGGAGCTCACTCCATTAAGTGGCGCTAGGGATTCGAACCGCTGAACTGTCCACCTTTCGAACAACAAGCTCAGCATCTTAGCCACTGAGCCACCACGTCCCTGTCTAACTTGTGTACGGTAACTTAAATATCTCAATCTTTGAGAAAACTCTCTCTGATCCCCTGCTCCGGTCGGGAAGCGAATTAAAATGATTGTTGTATGTAATTTCTGAAATAATGGAAACCTAGATAAGGGTATTTCCCTTTCTAATTGTAAAACGTCTTTGGATGTAGTTGTTACTGTCAGTTACACAGCTGTTGGGCTAAATTCTGAACATAGTTTATGGATTAGCTGGCCAGTTATCCATTCAGTAAACCATGTGTGATAATATGAAATCCCAGCCTACTTTGAGGGTCTAAAATAACTCTAGCCACTAGGAAACTAATGCTAGTGGAATAAACTTCAACTTCTTAGGAAGTTGGGAATCAAGCCAAAAATAGCTAAAATACTTTATAAGGAGTTATTATATGACACAGAACGTATTTAAAACAGTGTTAGCACCACCAACAGAAGAGAATATATGTAAGCTCAGGGTTCAACTGTGGAGTCCTTGGGTATTCTCTGAGCCTGGCTGATTGCTTCACTAGGGTGAAAATGTTACCTAGTAAGGTAATGAAATGTCTGCAAGCAAACAACCAGAACCCACCAAAACCCCCACATTATTAGTACTAATGCAACAGTTTGCCAAAACATGGGAACTTATGATCCAGAATGAGAGATCATCAAACACAGGGACTGATGGAGAAGAGAGGATAAATGCAGGATGAAGTTCAAATTCACAACGGTGAAAAGATTGCCTTATGATAAATCTTCAAAATAACAACCAAGTCAGATGAAGACCCGAAATCTGATCAGAAGAAGAATGCTTGTGTGCTTAGTAGCAAAAAGAGAAATTTTTTAAACTGGTCCTGGCAGGAAGCCAGGATACTAGGAACTTTTTGCTTGGGACGAATCATCTAAAACAATTATACCCCAGATGATGAAGGTTCTGACTACTGAAACGATAACAGGGCAGACATGGGAGGCATATGGTAGAATCATAGCTACTTGAAGAGATCGAAGTTCCACAAGGAAAAATGAACATGCGGGAGATATTTGGGGAAGAGTCCTATTTATATAAGGGATGTAGTGGCTCAGTGGCTAAGACACTGAGCTTGTCGATCGAAAGGTTGGCAGTTTAGCGGTTTGAATGCCTAGTGCCGCGTAAAGAGGTGAGCTCCCGTTACTTATCCCAGCTTCTGCCAACCTAGCAGTTCGAAAGCACGTAAAAAATGCAAGTAGAAAAAATAGGGACCACCTTTGGTGGGAAGGTAACAGCGTTCCGTGCACCTTTGGTGTTGAGTCATGCCGGCCACATGACCACGGAGACGTCTTTGGACAGCGCTGGCTCTTCGGCTTTGAAACGGAAATGAGCACCGCCCCCTAGAGTCGGGAACGACTAGCACATTTTTACGAGGGGAACCTTTACCTATTTATATATATTACTATGCAAGCGTTCACCCTCAAGTCTTGCTATGTTGCCCCATTGTGGTGGGTGTTCCTGGCAGAATGGGACAACTTGCCATGGCCAACTCTCCATGGTCAACTTGATGCAGCCAACTCACTGTGGGACAATTCGCCATGGCCTGCTCACCACAGTACAACTCACCGCAGGACAATATAACAATTCAATTTAATTGTTTAAAATAAATAAAAGAAATTATTTTAATTTTTGTCATTCGCATTTCATCTTGTTCCCTCCTTTTGCACCTGTTTTTTAATTATTCTATTCCACCATTTCTTTGATATTAGTATAACTCTTGTCCTACAGCAAGTTGATCTGCGTTGAGTTGGCCATTGCATGTTGGCCGGGGCGAGTTGGCCATGGTGAATTGTCACAGACCCATTCCTGAGAGGGATAAGCAAAAAACAGGGGGGAGAATACATTCCCAATAAGGTCACTTAAGCCATGAAAGTCATCCTAGCTGCCCAGTTAGATCAGGCAATTGCCTATAATGGACTGCAGCATTATAAGAATATGCTGAAGGTTGATGATCACTTTAGTGACAATGGCAAAGACATTACCGTATTTTTCGGAATATAAGATGCATTGGAGTATAAGACGCACCTTAGTTTTTGGGAAGGAAAATAAGAAAAAAGCTGATTGGCGGAATACCTCCAATCAGCTGTTCCCAGGGGTGAATTTTAGCAACAGGTTTGTTGGTTGCGAGCTCTGCGCCTTGCTTTTTTTTCTGCCTCTGAATCTTCTGAAACTCTGTTTCAGAGGCTTTTTTTCTGAAGCTTTTTTTCAGAGGCTTTTTTTCTGAAGCTCTGTTTCAGAGGCTCTTTTTCTGAAGCTTTTTTTCAGAGGCTTTTTTTCTAAAGCTCTGTTTCAGAGGCTTTTTTTCTGAAGCTCTGTTTCAGAGGCTTTTTTTCTGAAGCTTTTTTTCAAAGGCTTTTTTTCTGAAGCTCTGTCTCAGAGGCCTTTTTTCTGAAGCTTCATTTCAGAGGCTTTTTTCAGCCTCTGAAACCTCAGTTTGAGAGGCTGGGCAGAGCTACATTCGGAGTATAAGATGCACCCAGATTTTCACCCTATTTTTGGGGGGGAAAAGGTGCATCTTATACTCCGAAAAATACGGTAATTCATTACCGTGCAGGAGAAGACAATGGTAAATTGGCTCCTGCCCTTTGGAATATCTTATCCCAGAGGTGAGATTGGCCCTCGGCCTCCTGACTTTTTGTAAAAGCCTTAAAACCTGGTTCTGCCAGATGGCTTGGAGTCCCAATGGGGGAGTTTCACACTAGAGGTGGTTGACTAATTAAAAATTAAACCCTTCTCCCCACCTCTCTCATGTTAATGGTTTTATTTTGTATGTTCCGTCATTTAATATCCCATGGTTTTAATGTTTTGTAATGTTTATTTGCTATCGGCCACACAAAGCCATTTGAAACAAAATGGGCAGCAAGTCACTCCTTAGTTACAACTACCCATTCCATCAGACCTGGCATTGGAAACATGGTACAGGTCCCATTTATTAAGGAATGTCACCTCCAAGGACCCGGCAAGAGAGCCTTTTCTGCCTTGAGGCTAACCTTTGCCTCGTCACATGTAGGTTTTCATCTTCTGGCCTTCAGGAAAAACCTGAAGACTTGGTTTTGCCATCTTGCCTGGGGATCTAGCAATGTGGTGTGAAGCCTACACCAGGGGTGAAATCCAGCAGGTTCTGACAGGTTCTGGAGAACCAGTAGCGGAAATTTTGAGCAGTTCGTAGAACCGGCAAATACCATCTCTGGCTGGCCTCAGAGTGGAGTGGGAATGGAGATTTTACAACATCCTTCCCCTGCCATGCCCACCAAGCCACGCCCACTAAGCCACACCACGCCCATCAAGCCACTCCCACAGAACCGGTAGTAAAAAAAAATTGAATCCCACCACTGTTTAAGATGTGTGGACTTCAACACCCAGGATTCCCCAGCTAGGATGACTGGCTGGGGAATTCTGCAAGTATCCTTCTCCTGGAGTGGGGTGGGAATGGAGATTCTGTAGTATCCTTCCCCTGCTACGCCCATCAAGCCACACCCCCCAAGCCACATCACGCCCCCCAAGCCACACACACAGAACCGGTAGTAAAAAAAATTGGATTTCACCACTGGCCTACACTATACTACTGATAAATTGGAGTTGACTCTCACAGATTATTTTTTTTTTATGGTTTTAATAGATGTTATTGTTTTTAATGCATTTTAATGGTTTTTGTTATATGAATTGGGTTATTTTTGTATTGGTTTAATACAATTTGGAAATTACCGAGCAGATGCTCTTCATATTTTCTGGGTTGTAGGTGCCTAGCCTTGCTTAGTTTTGGGTTACTCTAGCCACAATAATAAATGCTGAGGGCATACGCAGATTGGAAGATATGACTAAGTCCAATAGGATATTCTTTAAAAAAAATTGTGCACAGTCCAATTACTGTATCTCAAAAAGAACAAACTCCGAACGAGAAAAAGGACAATCAAAACAATGAAGGGTTTTGAGAAGCATGATTAAAGCACTCTTTAGTCAAAATATTCCCGACAGCACAGAAGTATTGCTATGTCCTAAGACAAACATCTCCTTTAATGCTGATGTTTGGATTGGAAGCCAACGCATCATCCTTAGCACCAACAGGAGAATTTTCCACCCACACCAATCCCAAGAAAAGAAAACAAGCATCTGTTTATGAGAGATAATTTAACCTCTCACCTCTGCTTCTAGTTTGATGACTTTGGCTTGAGCGCTGTTCAGAGCCTGGTCCAGGATCTCAATGTGCCTTCGATGCTCCTCATTGGTCAGGCGCAAGGCCGTCAAGTCCATTTCTAGCTTCTCCTTCTCCTTCAAGTACTCTTTGTCTAGAAGGGCGACAAGATCAAGGCCAAATCCTTCAGAAAAAAACTAAGATTCTAGGTTTGGAGTACCCAAGTTAATGTCTAGGACTCTTGAGGTATTTACCGACAGTTCTAGTTTGTTCGCTCCATGTGGCAAAGCAACATGTTGGTGTCCCATCATTATCTTTATTTCTAATTATGGCCCTGGGCTTCAAATACAAACTTTCGAATAGAATACAGATAATCCATAATTTACACTTCGTTTAGTGACTGTTTGAAGTTACAATGGCACACTGAAAAAAATTGATTTATGACAGTTTTTCATACAAGACCGGTAGCCATTTTATGAAAAATGAAAGCTCAACTCCTAACAATGTCCACAATTCCTCAGCTAGGACTATCAAATAGCAAGTCCTTCCCTTTGCCATGGACATTCTTACAACCCCATCGTTAAACCACCTCAGTAGATGGCTGGGTAAGGAAAAAAGGCAAAAAAAGGCCATATGTCTTAAAAGTATCCCCTGAAAAATTGCCACCATGGTGTAGCAGAAAATATTTCCAACTAAACAAGGAGAGGACACAGTGGCTCAGTGGCTAAGACGCTAAGCTTGTTGATCGAAAGGTCAGCAGTTCAGTGGTTCGAATCCCTAGTGCCGTGTAACGGGGTGAGCTCTCATTACTTGACCCAGCTTCTGCTAACCTAGCAGTTTGAAAGCACATAAAAAATGCAAGTAGACCACCTTTGGTGGGAAGGGAACAGCGTTCCATGCACCTTTGGCGTTTAGTCATGCCAGCCACATGACCACGGAGACGTCTTCGGACAGTGCTGGCTCTTCGGCTTTGAAACGGAAATGAGCACCGCCCCCTAGAGTTGGGAATGACTAGCACATATGTGCGAGGGGAACCTTTATCTTTACCTTTAAGCAAGGAGATCAGGGTTCAAATCATCAGTTGAACCATTAAGTTCAATACAGGGTAATCTTCCGTTCTGATACTGAGGACTGTACTGGTTGTCTCGACTTACGACCATAACTGAGCCCAAAATTTCCATTGCTAAGCAAAACAGCTGTTAAGTGAGTTTTGTCCCGTTTTACAACCTTTCCCACCATAATTGTTAAGTGAATCATTACCGTTATTAAATTAGTAACACAATTGTTAAGTAAATCTGGCTTCCCCATTGACTTTTCTTGTCAGAAGATTGCAAAGGGTGGTCACATGACTCTAGGATATGCAACTGTCATAGATATGAGTCAGTTGCCAATTCTGATCACATGACCATGAGGATGCTACAACAGTCGTTTGAAAAAACAGTCATAAGTCACTTTTTTCAGTGTCATTGTGACTTCGAATGGTCACTAAACAAATGGTCGTAAGTTGACAACTACCTAGATAGTATTTTAAGTATAAAGCATTTTTTTCCAACTTGGCACCTTTACATGTTTGGATTTCATCTTTGGAATTCTGAAACAACTGTCTATTATTTTTACTAGCCATAACATAAAACTATTGGCTGCAGCTTCAGACGTTCACACGCACCTTAAAAATTAAATAAATTATGAGGGAGAATCCTAAGCAAAACGGTTTATTTTATCATTTGCGTTGTAGTTTCTTGCATTGCTGAAAAGCCAAGCTGTTTTTCAGCTTCAAGTCTAAAATGTATTCTTGGTTGCTTCTTCTATATATATAGAACATTTTATAAAGGCTATAAAAATGCTATTACCAATACTTGGGTATGAAAAATTAGTCTATAAATCAGCTGCCTGAAGAACAAATAATTTGGGAGTGTGGGGGAAGCAATTAGAGACAAAACCAGGTATGGTGCAAAGCTGAGATCTCATTCAACATGACACTTTCCCTTAAGAATTCACCTGACAGCCTCAAGGACAAGACAAATCGTTTATGATCAGTTGAAGGCTGGGTCACCTTTACCATTTCCAGAGGCCCATATATTCATTTTGCAGCACTGTGTGCTTGCTTAACAAAATTTTGTGGTAGGAACTTCCGGTGGGACTGCGACATTGCCGGACACTTCTTTTTGAAGTGCCAGCCCAGGGTTTCGTAGAACTGCAAGAACAGCGACTATCGGCTGTCTTGCGGTTTGAAAACTTTCCCCCTGGTATGAGGGGGGAAGGTGAGTAGACGGGTGGGGTAGAGCTCCCGAGAGTGCCAGATTTTACCCATAATCTGGCGCTCGAAGATGAGAGCTCCCCGTTAAGCCTGTCAGTACTCCGGACCCTGAATGACTCTGCTTTGCAGAGCTAGATGTCGTTACCATCCCAGCAACCAACTTTAAACAGATATTTTTTCAATCAAGCTGGCGGAGCACAAGCAGTATGAATGAAACAGCAAGTATTTTTTTTTCTTTTAACTCCAAAGATTTACTTTCTTTAAAAGATTTTTCCTAAGCTGAAAGTGAAAGCAAGATGGCGTTTGAGTTTTAACGGGGCGTGAAGAAGTGAAAGCTAAAAGTAATTATTGACAAGCCCCTGTTTGAAACGTAAAACTCCTTTTTGAAAAGTGGATGAAACAAGAAAGGATTTAATAATAATAATTGAAGCAGCAATACAAATTACAAATTGTAAAGGGTCCTTTATTTTTTCTTTCTTGAAACTCCTTTTTTTTTCCTTCCTTTTTTTTCCTGTCCTTCTGGGAAGGAAGAAGGGGGGCAAGATGGCTGGTCTTTTTGAAAGCAAAGAAAGCAAAGGAGGGTTAATTAACCCTCAATGGTCTGATTTTGAGGAAGCTTTGAGTTCAATTACCTCTGCTTTATTGAAAAGAATTGATACTATATTTCAAGCTTCTCAAGCTGGAAACAATGAAATACATGGAAATACTGAGTTGCAATCTAGCAGTGGGGGATTGAATGAAGAGTTGGAAGATGTAGAAAAACAACAACAGATCATAGCAGTTTTTACTGAGGAGAGAAAGATGAATGCTAATAAGGAGCAAGAAATTTTGCAAGCTGATGAAATTTTGGCTCCAAAAATTTTTTTTTATAAAACTCAATCTGCATTTAAAGAGTTGTTTCCAGAAGAAGCTACAATTCTGCAAAAATTTTATAATATGCAATCCCAAAAACCGCAAAATTTTACTGGAATTAAAAAAGGTGGAGGGATCAAAGTTAAGAAGAAAGTTCGTAAAAAGGAAAAGAAGAAAGACTGGAGAAATGGAAAATAACCCTGCTTGATGAGATGATAGTCCTTAAAAAGTATTGTTTAACTGTTTAAAGATTTTGAATTTTTTGGAAAAAGAAAAAAAAACAGACAGCAGTTTAATGCCAGTTAACTAAGCGATGAGCGACGATGAGGAGGCAACCTATAGCTGTATTGGAATATTTGAGAAGAATAAACAGATCACAGCAATGCTGGTGTGTTGGGCTGTGAAATATGCCCTGATTTGAATGATTTGGATTATTTTATTAAGGACTGTAACAAATCTGGACTTAATTGCAATCGCAGAAGTCTTATTGAATATAGCAAATTGAAGTCTCCTGCTTGATGGTAATGAATATAAGGCAAAAGGATTATGGACCTAGGGCAATTGCAGTTGATCTGGTGGTTTCCCTAATACGTTTGATGAATTTATTAATCTAATTTTTGACTGGATTTGATGGATACCATTTCAAATATAATTACAAAGTCACTCGGGGGGCTTTTTTTTATATAAAGAAGCAATTTTTATTTAGGTGGGTAGACGCAAATGAAGATATTTTATATGCTGTTGGAAGATGTGAAGACAAGAAGATTAGCAATTGGTTCAATCTAGTATGAAGAATTTAAATGATTGATAAAGTTCTTAAATGTTCTTAGTTGATTTGTTAATATGTATTGATAAATTAATAAGAGGTTTGATTATTAATTAAAAATTATTATTATTATTATTTCTTATTAAGTGTTTTAATTATAATTGGACCTTGATGGTTTAAAAGTGGAGGACGGAAGAGTTTATATAGTATTTTTTTTTAAAATCTGGGGTTTTTTGAATGAGGGTTTCCTTTTTTGTTGTTGTTGTTGTTGTTGTTGTTTTGTTTTAAATGAAAGAAGTTATAAAATATTTTGTTAAATTGTATAGACCTAATAAATTGTTAAGTAACAATTAGCTAAATTGAGTAATGATAGGTTGGATTAGGTAGTATTTAATTGTTTTATTAATTGCTGTAATTATAAATGGATATTAATTTTGTTGAATTAGATGGAATAAGGAGAAAGAAGACTTGCTTTCCTTTTATCTATTGGTTTAATGATCATGATTATAATGAGTGTGAAATGGAGTTTAATTTAGAGAATTTAAGCTGTATTTTATTTTGTACTCGCTCTGGGAAGTCGGGGGGTGGTTGGGGAGGGGGGAGAAAATGTATGTAAAACTTTTAAAACTTTTTCAATAAAAAAAAATTTGTGGTAAAACAAGCTGAGGAGAATATAGAGCAAAGATGTAGGTGAACATCTGGTTTTAGATCTGATACCTGTAAGAGCTATCTAGGGAACAGCCTTTTACAAACTTACCTAGTATTCTAATTTATTATGGGAGTTATATCCTTATATCCTGCCTTTTGATCACTCAATGATTCATTTATTTATTTATATCATACCTTAATTATTATTTTTTTCAAATAACTCTAGGCTGTGAACATAATCCAACACACCTTCCTTCTCCTATTTTCCTCAACTACAACCTTGTGAAGTGGGTTGGGTCAAGACTGGCTTGGAGTCACTCAAGTAGTTTCCATGCCTAAGGAAGCAGTAGAACTCAGGTTCTAGGCCAGCACCTTCACCACGACACCAAACTGGCTCTCCACCTACACATACACTCTCATATATAGTACAGTTGTGGGTTGTTGCTGGTTCACACCAGATTGGGCGAACCAGAGACGGGTTTCAGCAGCTTCTGACAAGTTCTGGAGAACCGGTAGCGGAAATTTTGAGTAGTTCGGAGAACCGGTAGTAAAAATTCTGACTGGCCCCACCCCCATCTATTCTCTGCCTCCCAAGTCCCAGCTGATCAGGAGGAAATGGGGATTTTGCAGTAACCTACCCCTGGATTTTTATTTTTTTTAAAAATTTGATTTATATGCCGCCCTTCTCCGGAGACTCAGGGCGGCTTACAATGCGTTAAGCAATAGCCTTCATACTTTTGTATATTTATACAAAGTCAGCTTACTGCCCCCACAAACTGGGTCCTCATTTAACCTACCTTAGAAAGGATGGAAGGCTGAGTCAACCTTGAGCCTGGTGAGATTCGAACTTACAGTAATTGCAGACAGCTGGTTTTAATCACTAAGCTTTTAGTCTGCTGAGCTAAACCAGGCTCCTGGATTGGGGATGGAATGGAGATTTTACAGTATCCTTCCCCTGCACGCCCACCAAGCCATGCCATGCCATGCCCACCAAACCACACCCACAGAACCAGTAGTAAAAATTTTTGAAACCCACCACTGGGGCGAACTGGTAGCGGCGGCAGAGTGAGGCTCCGCCCACCCGCCCGGATGCTTCTGCGCATGCGCACAAGCAAACCGGTAGCGACGGGATTTGGAACAGTACATACTGTATCTGCATAGATCCAGAAGAGGCTGGTTGCTTTCTACATGTGAGGCCTCACTAGTCCTAACGCGAAATTTTAATAACGACATGAAAACATAAAAGAGAGATAATTTCGATATTCTTATATTTAAAAAAAAAAAAAGCAAGTCATTAAGGATGAGCATCCATTTGAGCTGGGATACCAGACAAAATGGATGCTTGTAAGAGCCCATTTCCACATCTGCACGCCCAGGCTGCACCGAACAGATTCAGTCCACACTGGTGGGAAAACTACTTTAGACAAAGCTTGTAAGTAGATTTGAAATAACATATCTGCCGTTGGTTCCAGCAAGGCCTTGCTAATATCAACATCAGCTGGGGGTGGGGGTGGGGTGTTGGGAGGCACTGCTGTGCTTTATTTAGCTTTGCCCCATTCATGTGAACTTGGAACTGAATCATCGGATGGGAAAGAATTCACTGAACTTCAGCCGCGGCCAAGCATCCCCAAATAGTTCAGATGCCCCAGCATGAGCTATGTTTCATTGCATGAGGAACATCTTCTGCCTGTTCGTTCTCCAGGAAACACTTATGTGGAGTCCTTGAGATTCTGATAAAGAATCTCCAGGGAAATTAAGGGACAGTAAAATGTTCACTAAATTGCTGACAGAGAGGCACAAATGCTTAGATGTTTCTTCCCCCTATACTTTCTCTCTATTCTGCAAAAAAAAATAAAGGACTAGGAAAGCACCACATGAGATCTCAAAAAGGAAAAAAAAAAAAAGATCAACCATGTCATAAGCTTTTCTGAACTTGGTGGCCTGCAAAAATGTGTTAGACTTCAGTTCACAGAATCAAGACGTGGGTTGGAAGGAAGGTCACAAGACCTCTAGTCAAATGTCGCGCTTAGTGCAGAATCTTCTGTAGTATTTCAAACAGATGGTAGATCGAAGATATCCACAGAAGAGGAACTGAGCACTTCATGAGGCAACATATTCCACTTCTTAACATGTCTTAACCAGGGGTGGGGATTGAAAAATTTCAGCAACCCGTTCACTGCCCGGTTGCTGGGTGGGCGTGGCAATGGGGGCATGGCCTACTCAGCCTCCTGCATCATGGCGGGGGGGGGCTTTTTGCCCTCCCCAGGCTCTGGAGGCCCTCCAGAAGCTGGAAATGGGCCTGTTTCCGGACTTCCGGTAGGCCCGTTTTTTGCCCTCTCCAGGCTCTGGAGGCTTTTTTGGAGCCTCCAGGAGGGCAAAAATGGCCTCCACAGGACTCCAGAGGTCCTCCGTTGGCCGGAAATGGGCCTGTTTCCGGACTTCCGGTACTTCCGGTAGGCCCATTTTTCACCCTCCCCAGGCTCCGGAGGCTTTCCTTGAGCATTCCAGGAGGGCAAAAATGGCCTCCCCTGGGCTCTGGAGACCCTCGGGAGGCTGGAAACAGGCCCATTTCTGGACTTCCAGTAGGTTCGTTTTTCGCCCTCCCAGAGCCTCCGCACATGCCCTGCACTTACCTGGCATCCAAAACAGGCTGCGTGGAGACTCCTGGGAGGGGAGCGGCGGGATCATCCAGTCCTTGGAACAACCGGTTCGGCAAACCAGATTAAAATTAACATCCGGTTCACCCGAACCAGTCCAAACCAGCTGAATTCCACCCCTGGTCTTAACTATCAGGAAATTCCTCCTGTTATCTGACCCAAGTCTACTTCTCTCTAGTTTCAACCTATTTGTTTTGATCCAGCTCCAGAACCCAAAACAAGCAACTTCAAATTTATTTGACAAAGAATAAGATGTCTGCTAATCAATTTCATCTCAATCTTCTAACATATGCAGTTCCTTTAGCTCAGTTTTCTTTTTTGCTTCCAGCCTCCTCTGAACCAACCACAAACTAGTCATCTGAACTGTATTTATGGTGTTGCACTCTCACATAGTATATTAAAGACAATTGTGCACATCACCTTTATTATTTTATATTTGCCTTGTAAACGTTGGTTTTCCTCTTTGCTTGAATTTCAAACGTATTTATTTACTGTTCATTCAATTGTGCTCAGTTTAAATTCACTATAATTTTGTGTTACAATTTTTCCAACCATTAATTATAAGTGAAGGTTTATTGTGATCTGCTTTGTGTATCTTTTTACTGTAAAAAGCAGTAAATAAATGTGCTTAAGCCTGAGTGCTCTGCTTAAGTTCAAACAGCTCTTATAGTCACTCTCTCCATGAATTGATAAGTTTCCAATATTTTAGTTATCTTACTTAATTAACTTAGGAGCCGTGGTGGCACAATGGTTAGAATGCAGTATTGCAGGCTGATTCCATTCATTGCCAGGAGTTCAATCCTGACCTGCTCAAGATTGACTCAGTCTTCCATCCTTCTGAGATCAGTAAAATGAGGATCCAGATTGTTGGGGGCAAGAGGATGACTGTAAACCGCTTAGAGAGTGCTGTAAAGCACTGTGAAGCTGTATATAAGTCTAAGTGTTATTGCTTTATAATGCCTTGGTAAGGCCACACTTGGAATACTGCATCGAGTTTTGGTCGCCACAATGTAAAAAAGATGTTGAGACTCTAGAAAGAGTGCAGAGAAGAGCACAAAGATGATTATGGGACTGGGAACTAAAACATATGAAGAACGGTTGCTGGAATTGGGTATGTCTATTTGATGAAAAGAAGGACTAAGGGTGACATGATAGCAGGGTTCCAATATCTCAGGGGCTGCCACAAAGAAGAGGGAGTCAAGCTATTCTCCAAAGCACCTGAGGGCAGGACAAGAAGCAATGGGTGGAAACTAATCAAGGAGAGAAGCAGCCTAGAACTAAGGAGAAAGTTCTTGACAGTTAAAACAAATTATCAGTGGAACAACTTGCCTCCAGAGGTTGTAAATGCTCCAACACTGGAAGTTTTTAAGAAGAGATTGGATAACCATTTGTCTGAAATGGTATAGGGCCATGATGGCGAACCTATGGCACGGGTGCCACATATGGCGCACAGAGCCGTATCAGTGGGCACGTGAGCGTTGCCGTAGCTCAGCTCCAGCGCGTATGTGTGCGCAGCTAGCTTATTTTTGGGCCTTTCGGTCCCACCGGAAGTTGGGAAATGGGCTGTTTCCGGCCTCCGGAGGGCCTCCGGGGGTGTGGAGAAGGCTGTTTTCATTCTCCCCAGGCTCCTAGAAAGACTCTGGAGCCTGGGAAGGGTGAAAAACAGGCCTACTGGGCCCACTGGGCCATCACGTGCTAAAAGTGGGGGGGCGCACATGCACAGGGGCGGGGCGCATTGAATTATGGGTGTGGACACACACGTGGGTGACCTCGCCGCGCTCCCCCTGCTTTTGGCACATGACGGCAAAAAGGTTAGCCATCACTGGTATAGAGTTTCCTGCCTTGAAGACCTCCAAGGTCCCTTCTAACTCTGTTACTCTGTTTTCTGCTATTGCTATTACTGTTGTATATACCTGATAATCATTTGGGAAGAATTTCTAAAATGGGCACTCATATTCATCTTACTCCAGGTGCTGCTGCATAGAAACACCTTGCCGCTTAACCCAGGATACCCAGTTCTGTTTTTACCTCAAGACTACACTGCAGATGGTATTCACAAGGCTGTGAATATCTTGAGTATAAATAAATAAAGTCTATCTGAGGAGGATCTTCATAATCCTCTTTCTATTCTTGGAAATACTCGGTCTGCTATTTCTATCATGGACTTGTCTGGATTACATAGGGTATTCATGCCAAACTTCTGTGGCATTTTGTATGATCTGTCCTTTAAGAAACTACATTTGCTCCTGTGTTGTGGATCAACAGCTCAACTCAGTTATGAATTGTGGTAGTTCCAGCAATATTTTTTTAGCAAAGTGTACATAGATGTACGTATATTTCAGTAAACATTGTCAGCTAAGAAAATAATCCAATCTGGGTCGGTCACCAGGACCAGAGGTTTTATCTTACAAGCTCTTGGACTCGTGCTGGAAACTATCTAGCCTAGAGAGAAATTCCCTGAAGATGGGCTCCAGCACGAATCCGAAAGTTTAGAAGACAAAACTCCTGGTCCCGAGAACCAACCCAGATTGGATCCTGCAACATTATTCTAGGACATTTATATTCGCCTTCATTCATAAGAAAATAATAAATATTGTATTTTGGCGAGGCTGTGGTGCTGCCAAAGAGTATAGGGCAGGCTGTCCCAGTCCCAATGAATGGGCAGTTATTGGAGTTATTGACTGGGGTCTACTGACAGATCCTGGATTTGTAGTTTATTTCTAAGAAGTGTAAATTTAGCTCATTCCTCCTCCTCCTCCTCCTTCTTGTTCCATATCTGTCATTGGACATTGGCGATCATATTTGGCGATCCTATTTTTATCAACAGCCGCACGAAAAAGTGCTGCTGAGTTTTGTCCAAAGTAGTCCCTTCGATTTTGAAGCCATGATGATCTTCTTCTGCCTGGACCTCGTTTGCCTTCAATCTTTCCTTGGAGGATTAAGTGAAGTATGATGTATTTTTCCCGGTGTCATATCACATGTCCAAAATATTCTAACTTTTTGCTTTTTTATGGTTTTGATGATTTCCCTTGGCTTTCCCAGGTGGCTTATCACCTCCTCGGTTCTGATTTTGTTAACCCAACTTATATGTAACAGCCGCCTGTAAATTTCTGCTGCTCAGACAAAACCTTACAGCTGACAGCTGCTTAGAGGCACTGCACTCTTTAATTGATTGCATCCATCTTTTAGGCTGGTGTTCTTCAAAGCCGCCATCCTGCAGCTTCATTGATTAATCCCAATTCATAGAAACTATTGAGGCATTTAGCAATTTTTTCCTAGCCCTTAAACGAAGTTCGCTTTTTTCAAATTAGCCAGGATTAAGTGAAAAATATTGCACAGCAGACATCTACAATTTATAATCCAATATGCATCCTGGGTGAAGAGTGCATGGAACTCCATTGTGTTATTTACCCACTGGTGAAATGTAAAATTTGTTACTACCGGTGCTGTGGGCGTGGCTTGGTGGGGGGTAATGTGACTGGGTGGGTGTGGGCAACTTTTACTTTTAAAAGCATTTTTTCTACAACCTCTCAAAGAGGTTGTAAAAAAAAATGCTTTGAAAAGGCTCAGATGATCCCAGCTGAGCCACACGATCATCAGAGGCTTTTTTTTTTACTTTTAAAAGCATTTTTTCGGGCGAAGGAAAAATGCTTTTAAAAGTAAAAAAAAAGCCTCTAATAATCGCGCGGCTCTGCTGGGCATGGGGGGGCATTTTTGCTATCGGTTCTCCGAACCACCCACCTCCATCACTACTGAATCGGGTGATCCGGTCCAAACCGGGAGCATTTCACCCCTGCATTTACCCGATTCTACCGCTGACACTGGATGGACAAAATAACATTTCTCTGTAGAATACCCAGCTGTAAATTCACAGCTATAAAATGTGTGGATGGTTACTGTTCTCAAGTGGCTTCCGAACTGAATATGATTAAAGGGTAGAAATGGAGAATCAACATGATATCTAAACAGAACCTGGATAATCGGGGGCATTAATGCTCTGAAATAGGACAAAAACGATTGTCATCTTTTCATTACTTTGCCAGGCTGAAAAAGTAGGGCAGGAATAGCTAAATTCGTCCTCTACGATTCTTCCTACAGCATCATACAGCATCTATTTTTGGAACTTTAGAGAAAAGGACAGCAGCTGGTCGGTTTTGCCTCTTAGGAACAATGATGATGATTTGAAAGCTGTTCTTGCCCGTCCCTTATTACTAATGAGTTGGGTTCTAATTTCCTTTGTTTGCATCTCCACAAATTTGAGCCAAAAGTTCATACTCAAGAGTTTCCCACCTGGTGCAAGGTTGTTCTTTACCTATAAATGCATCTTAAAAGACGACTTAACATTATCATAATAGGAGATCTACCTGTATTTTTTGGAGTATAAGATGCACCAGAGTATAAGACACACCTTAGTTTTTGGGGAGGAAAATAGGAAAAAAAAATTCTGCCTACCAGGTATTCATCTGGCTAGTCCTTAGCCTGGGCAGCTTCAGCACATTAGTTTGCTCGCTGATTTTGAGGTTGGGGCTGAAAAACAGCTTAAAAAGCACAGCTGATCGTCGGAGGGAACTCCAGTGACCAACGCAGGCAGAGCGCGGAAGGGGTAAGAGAAGGCAACAGCTGTTCTAGGTAGCCATTTTGGGCACCGCACGTCACGTCTTCAGCCTCCAAACATGTCACGTTTTCAGGCAGCGATCGGCAGCGATGTGCTTTGGCGATCCCCGCAACCTAGAAGGGCTCTCAAACGGAGCGTTTGGAGGCTGAAAACACGACACGTGGAGCCCAAAAACACAAGCCATTGTCGGTGACAATCTCTGCAGCCAGGAAGAGGACGCCTGGAGGCCGAAGGGTGGGGGCCGGTGGGTGGGCGGGCGAGGTTACATTCAGAGTGTAAGACGCACCCAAATTTTCAGCCTCTTTTAGGAGGGAAAAAAGTGGGTCTTATACTCCAAAAAATACGGTATTTGGTAATGAGATGCACTTATGGACTAGGGAAGAGTTCCTCAACATTTCCAGCTTTGAGGACCGCTGGAGGGGTGGGGAGAAGGGATGGTTCCTCGTGAGTGGCCGGCAAGGGCATACACGGCTCCACTTGTGTGAGTGGCAAGCACGCCTTCTGTTCACACAAATGGATTGTACGTGCAATTGCTCACCCACTGCTCGTGCAAGTGGAGATGCATATGCGTGCTCACCCACTTTCCACGGTCCGGTCCACCTAATGGTGGTTGGGAACCCCTCATCTAGGGGATTAATGCAGACAGAGCCAAGACAAGTCTAATTAATTAAATGCAGTTAATGCCATTTTTCCTCAGGTATATAATAAGAATTTCTTTCTTTTGCATTAAAAAATTGCAACTTAATGGCAACCCTGGGAGTGGCTTCCAAGTCCAGCAGACTTAAGATTCGTCATTGTGGTTCTAAGTGTCTCCTTTGGGTTGGACAGAGACCAGGAAGAATAAAATGTCAACATGGCGGCCATCCCTGTGTGGGTAATGCTCATTTTTCAGTTTCATTTCCATAATTTACCATAAGGCTGATGCAGAGAGCATCTACATGTTGGGGATGAAGAATGCTAATATCCGTGGCACGTCTTAACAAAACATGAGCCACGGTGGTGCAGTGGTTAAAGTGCAGTACTGCAGGCTACTTCTGTTGCCTGCCGGCTGCCTGCAATTTGGCAATTCAAAACTCATCCGGCTCAAGGTTGACACAGCCTTCCTTCCGAGGTCGATAAAATGAGGACAAAGATAGTTGGAGACAATATGCCGACTCTGTAAACCGCTTGGAGAGAGCTGTAAAGCACTGTGAAGCGGTATATAAGTCCAAGTGCTACTGCTATTGCTAAAGGCACCACATTTAATAGCTTCACTGCTTTGGGTTCTGTGTGAATTTTGAAGGGACCAAGAAGGTGGGAAGAAATGAATTTGCAAATCAGAGGGTGGGTTTCTGTTTTTCTCTCATATCTTTTCACTTCCATTAAAATATTCAAAATCTTCCCACTTTCCCCCCAGCCCCCTACCAGAAGCTGCTTACAAAAATCTCTCCAGAAAAACAGGAAAAAAAAACAGAAACATATTTCAGGTGCTAAGAAATGAAGTGAAATCACATACGTTTACATTCCTATATAAGTCCAGGGTATATGAACATGGCACTCACTCTGAGAGGCATAAAGATCCTCTGTTGCCTTATTTTCATGTCCCTCAAATTCTCGGCTGGCCAGTTGCCTATTTGCAGTCTCCAGTCGGTCTACACAGGAAGGAGAAAGATTTTAAAAATAAAATATATCAAGTGTATTGCACTGAATGCTTGAACGGTAAGAGGCAGGTTGACAAGTGTGACATAGATTTTAAAAAGAGTGATTCAGAGGGAGAGAGATACTAAATAGTAGCAAGAAAGGCGAGATCATACGAGAGAATAAGGAAGAATGATGTAAGTCAAGGGTAGAGGGTCTCTTCAGCCTAGCTCAATTTTCTCCAACCCAGGACACATCAAGGAGTATTTGGGGGGGAAATACTACCCACCACCTAACTTTGGAGTCTGCAAGCCAAAAGATTCTTTCTGCTTATAAATAGCACTGGGCTCCAAGAAAAATCTTTATGGTAGAGAATTTCCTATTTCTGTCATGTCCCCTCCAGTGACTCGTCACCTTGTGACGAAGACAGATTTTTGGGAAGCACCCAAAAGGCGAACCAAGGAATCTATACAGATCCCCTCTTTTTTGAAATAGTTGTGGAGAAAAAAAATAAAAGTCGCCACGGCGGAGTGAAGCTGCAGCCGATAGTTTATGCCGTTGCTAGTCAAATAAGAGAGAGAGAGAGATTCCAAATCCGGTCAGACAATGCCTTCTTTTACGGCCAGCCCAAAATGCAAACTTTTGCTGTCTCACTCCAGACTGCAGGACCAGTTACAGGAAGTCAGATTCAGATGCCAGGGGAAACTTCCTCAGTGTAAGAGCAGGTTGTCTATGGAATCATTTATCCAAAGAGTTGATGGGCTTCAAACATTTTAGCAAGGGGTTCTCTGCCTGCTTGCTGGCTGGGTGTGGCCATGGTGGGTGTGGCCTAGTTGGCCTCTTGCATCACGGTGGGGGGGGGCATTTTTGCCCTCCCCAGGCTCCGGAGGCTTCGTTCGAGCCTCCGGGAGGGCAAACACAGCCTTCCCAGGCTCCGGTACGCCCATTTTTCACCTTCCATGAGCCTCCGCACACACCCTGCACTTACCTGCATCCAAAAGAGCCTGAGTGGCGTAGGAGGCTAATGTCTCCTACTAAGGCAGCATTTAACATCCAGCTGCCTGCAATTACTGCGAGTTCAATTCTCACCAGGCTCAAGGTTGACTCAGCCTTCCATCCTTTCTAAGGTCGGGTAAAATGAGGACCCGGTTGTGGGGGCAATAAGCTGACTTTGTATAAAATATACAAAAGTATGAAGGCTATTGCTTAACGCATTGTAAGCCGCCCTGAGTCTCCGGAGAAGGGCGGCATATAAATAAAAAAAAATTTAAAAAAAAACAGGCTGCGTGAGGACTCCTGGGAGGGGCAGGGAGGGTGAGCGGGGCCAGCCAGGAGTGGCATTTGGGGGTTCTCCGAACTGCATAGAATCTTAGAGGTTCTCCTGAAGCCCTGCGAACCCCCAGCAGCCCACCCCTGCGTGGCCTCCCTTCACTACAGATAGTCCTTGACTTACAACCACAATTGAACCCCAAACTTCTGTCGCTAAGTGAAACATTTATTAAGTGAATTTTGCTGCATTTTACCACCTTTCTTGCCTCAGTTGTTAAGTGACTCACTGCAGTTGATAAGTTAGAAACCCGGTTTTTAAGTGAATCTGGCTTCCCCGTTGACTTTGCTTGTCAGAAGGTCGCAAAAGGTGATTTACATGAGTCTGTGACCCAGCAACGGTCATAAATATGAACCAGCTGCCAAGCATCTGAATTCTGATCACATGATCATGGGGATGCTGAAAAGGGTGTAACTGTGAAAAACGGCCATAACTCACTTTTTTTGATGCCATTGTAACTTTGAACGGTCACTAAATGAACTGAACAAGATGAACACTAAATGAACTTAGAACACACTAAATGAATAGAGGATTACCTATATTCAATAAAGGCCGGACATATAGTTGTTTGTGAATGTTATAATATGGATTTCAGCCCTCAGCAGGGGATCAGCATCAATATAAATGCCACCTCATACACTCTGGTTTTCATACCTGGAGAACTTCAATCTATGTTTTACAATTCTGGCTTCCCCTAAACCAGGGGTCTCCAAATTTGGCAACTTTAAGACTTGTGGACTTGAACTCCCAGAATTCCTCAGCTAGCTTCAGCTAGGCTGGAGAATTCTGGGAGTTCTAACCCCTGCCCTAAACCATAATTAGTATTAGTCACGATTTTTTCCTTTGGAGACAATAAGGTTTATGTATAATTAACTGAAAGCAGAAGCAATCTAAGTTCATGTTTGGGTCACGCAATGATAAATGGAACCATTAAGCCGACATCTGCAACCTGGCCCAGGCAATCTTATCCATAATAATTTTCTAAAAGTCATGCCAGGGAGTAATTTGTCTGGCCTCTAGCCTGCCAAAATAGAAGAGAATATGATAGCTTAGAGCTGGGGAAAGCAACCACAGGCCCATGAATAGTCAAATCTCAAAAGTGTAGTCCCCACAACACCCCAGAATCACACTGCCAGCGTCAAAATGCTTAATCTTCGTCATAACAGTAAGTAGAAGTGACTAAACTATAACAGCATTTTACTGATTTTACAGGACGAAGTGGAATCATTTCCATTTTTAAAACTCCTGAACATCCCCGAGTATTGCAAAGCAGAAATGTCCATGCACACACCATTCATATGACTGGAAGCACACACCTCTGTGGCCAGCAGGAAGCCTTATGGTTTATAAAGAAGGTGCCTGTTGCTCAGTACCCCCCATTCTCTACCCCCAAATTACCTTCTTCTGATTTTGGATCAAAATTGAAATAGAATATTCAGTTGATAGTTCTTCTGCTTCCTAGTTGATGTGAGGTGGATTTGTGAGATAGATTCTAGATTAGAGACAGAGGTGGGTTACAGCAGGTTCTGACCAGTTCTGGAGAACCGGTAGCGGAAATTTTGAGTAGTTCGGAGAACCAGTAGTAAACATTCTGACTGGCCCCGCCTCCCCATCTATTCTCTGCCTCCCAAGTCCCAGCTGATCAGGAAGAAATGGGGATTTTGCAGTAACCTTCTCCTGGATTAGGGAAGGAATGGAGATTTTACAATATCCTTCCCCTGGAGTAGGGTGGGAATGGAGATCTTACAGTATCCTTCCCCTGCCACGCCCACCAAGCCATATCCACCAAGCCATGCCCACCAAGCCACACCCACAGAACTGCTAGTCAAAATTTTTGAAGCCCACCACTGATTAGAGAGCATGGTCTGCACAGAATAGTTCAAGCATACTTTATATAAACTAATAAACTTTTTTTTTTTGCACTTGTGGCATTCTAGTCAAAATGTACCAAAACTGACCAACATCATCCTTGCCATTAGCAGGGCATGCTACGTGTAATCTGATTATAACTACCATGTTTCCCTGAAAGTAAGACCGGGTCTTATATTAATTTTTGTTCCAAAAGATGCATTAGGGCTTATTTTCTGGTTAGGTCTGATTTTTGAAGACATATAGTACGAAAATGCATCCGTCTGGCCGACGATCTTAACTGAGGCTTATTTTCAGGGTACGGTTCATATTACGAGCATCCAGAAAAAAAATCATGCTAGGGCTTATTTTCTGGTTGGGTCTTATTTTCAGGGAAACAAGGTAAATAGGGCAACCTATCCTACACCTTCTCTGTGTTACTAAAAACCACCCAATGAAAACCTGGATTTACTAAAGTTATGACCATGGCAGAGGTCATAAGATTGTAAGTCTACCTAAGTGACAATCATGGGAGGGACAAATTAGAAACTGGAATGTAAGAGTAGTAAAAAAAAAAGGGTGAAAAGCATGAATTCAGAAATGAAAGAAAATGATACAAAAGTAAGTGACTTGTATGAAAGAAGTTCACTGTGGTGGGTGGATCATAGAGTTTGATCATAGAAATCAAAAAGCAGAGGAGGGGGAGGAAAAGAAGGAGGAGGAGGAGGAGGAGGAGGAGGAGAAGGAGGAGGAGAAGGAGGAGGAGGAGGAGAAGGAGAAGGAGAAGAAGGAGAAGGAGAAGGAGAAGGAGAAGGAGAAGGAGAAGGAGAAG
>WNWU01000031.1:5398592-5421361 GCA_012654045.1 Ptyas mucosa
CACACTTATCATAATCCTAATCATTAAACAAGTAGATAAAAGGAAAGCAAGTCTTCTTTCTTCTTATTCCATCTAATTCAACAGAACTAATCTCCATTTATCGTTACAGCAGTTAATAAAACAATTAAGTATTACCTAATCAAACCTATCATTACTCAATATAACTAATTAATACTTAACAAATTATTAAGTCTATACGATTTGTTTCTAATCTTAAACCAGCCTGAGCACATTCTGGAAAGGGTAGAAGATTTTTTTAAAAATGTAAAAAAAAAAAAATTAAAGGAATGAAATGATGAAAAAGCACCATTTTTTCTACCATTCACCCTGTTGCTTTCCCTGATTACAAAAACTCTTCCCTGACATGAGTCCAGCCTTCCAGTATATAGGGATTGTCACAGAAAAGATAGGATCAATTTATTATCCATAGCACCTGAGGGCAGGACAAGAAACAATGGTTGGAAGCTAGTCGGATCCAACCTGGAACTAAGGAGAAATTTCCTGACAGTCAGAATAGTTAATCAATTGAAAAGCTTGCCTCCCAGAGTGGTGGAGACTCCATCGCTGGCGGTTCAAAGAACAGATTGGACAACCATTTCTCCAGGATGGAATAAGGACTCCTGCAGTGGTGGGGTTCAAATAATTTAACAACTGGTTCTCTGCCCTAATGACCAGCTGGGTGGGCGTGGCCATGGTAGGCATGGCCAGGGGGTGTGACAGGCAGCACTCGGCCTCCTGCAACCCCCTGGGAGCACAAACAGGGAGGGGGGGAACGTGCCATCCCCCCACCCTGTGCCCTGATTTGGGCCTAGTAGGCCTCCCTGAAGCATTCTGAAAGCCAAAATGGGGCACATGAGGACTCCTGGAAGGGGGGCGCAGCCAACAATTTAACTACTGGTTCACGTGAACCGGTCCGAACCGGTTGAATCCCACCACTGGACTCCTGCCTTGGGCAAGGGGTTGGACTAGAAGAGCTCTAAGATCCCTTCCAGCCTTATGATTCTATGAAGCAGCTGAAACATTTGATGCAATGCAATAAAAATTCCACCACCCCCTCACCCTGCATGGCCAATGACAACATGGTGAAAAATTGACATCCAAGACACGGGTGGCAGAAAACCAAACTAGAGATGAAGAGGGACAAAAACTTACCTTCAATATTATTGACCGCTTCTACCATTAATGGGGAACCATCTTGCCTATTGCCAAACAGATGAGGATCTGTATGAAGGTAGTCAGTTCCTTCCAGTACCTGCACAGGAGTACTGGAAGTATAGCAGATCGAGGGGGGGCCTGGGGAGAAAATTTTTAAAAAGTTATGCATTTTATTTTATTACTTATTTTTTTAAAGATTTCCTCAAGAATCCTCAAGTCCTCTCACACGGGAATCCCTTACGCCACCAGATTTGAAATTCTGGGCTTGGACAATCTGGAACTGCGCTGCCTGCGGTCCGATCTAAGTGGAGTCTGACACGTCGTCTTACCTGTCAACGACTTCTTCAGCTTCAACCTCAATAATACGCGGGCAAACAATCAATACAAACTCAAGGTGAACCGCTCCAAACTCGATTGCAGAAAATACGACTTCAGCAACTAGAGTGGTCAACGCCTGGAATGCTTTGCCTGACTCCGTTGTTACATCCTCAAACCCTCACAGCTTCAACCTCAAACCGTCTACAGTGGACCAGGGGCTGAAATGTTCCCGGTTCGGACCAGATCACCTGATCAGGTAGCGATGGAGGAGAGTGGTTTGGAGAACCAGTAGCAAAAATCCCTGCCCCCCCCCCATGCCCAGCTGAGCTGCACAATCATCAGAGGCTCTTTTTTTTTACTTTTAAAAGCATTTTTTCTACAACCTCTTCGGCCAAAAAAATGCTTTTAAAAGTAAAAAAAAAAAAGGCTCTGATGATCGTGCGGCTCAGCTGGGATCGTCAAAGGCTTTTAAAATAAAAAAAACCCTTTTTTTTCTTTTAAATGCTTCTGACGATCCCAGCTGAGTTGCCTGATCAACAGAGGATTTTTAAAAAACCCTCTGACGATCAGGCAACTCAGCTGGGATCATCAGAGCCTTTTGAAAGCATATTTTTATAACCTCTTCGCCAAAGAGGTTGTAGAAAAAATGGTTTTAAAAGTAAAAAAAAAAATGGCCACGTCACATTACCCCACCACCACCAAGCCACACCCATAGAACCGTAGTAACAAATTTGAGATTTCACCACTGCCGTGAACCTCACCCCATTCCTAAGGGGTCCGTAAAGGGGGCATGCCTAAGCGCACCAGCGTGCCTACCGTCCCTGTCCTATTTTTTCCATTTATTTATATTCATTTCCTTCATTTATGTCCAGATTCATATTTATACCTGCTACCTTGTACATGTTTGACAAACAAAACAAATAAATAAATTAATAAAATCTTTTCTATCTTCACAACAGCATTACAAAATAGGCTGTACTGAACGAGAGAAATCCAGTCCAAAGTTCTCCAGGAAATTTATATCCTAAGTGTAGACTTCAACCTGGATATTTACATCCAGGACCAGTCTCACACCTTTATCACTGCATGTAGTCCTCAATTTATAACCATTCTTTTAGTGACTGTTACAACAGCACCGGAAAAAAATTGACCTACGACCAATCCTTGCACTTACAACCATTGCTAAGCAAGACAGTTGTTAAGCTGGAGGCTAAAACATACGATTGCAGGAACTGGGCATGGCTAGTCTAGTGAAGAGAAGGACCAGGGGAGACATGATAGCAGTCTTCCAATATTTGAGGGGCTGTTACAGAGAGGAGGGGGTTAAGCTGTTTCCCAAAGCACCTGAAGGCCAGACAAGGAATAATGGATAGAAACTGAACAAGGAGAGATTTAACCTGGAAATAAGGAGAAATTTTCTGACAGCGAGAACAATCAACCAATGGAACAGAAATTGCCTTCAGAAGTTGTGAGGCCTTCATCACTGGAAGCTTTCAAGAAGAGACTGGACTGCCATCTGTCAGAAATGGTGTAGGGTCTCCTGCTTGGGTGGTAGGGTTGGCCTAGATGACCTACAATGTCCCTTCCAACTCCGTTAATCTGTTAAGTGAGCTGCAGCCCATTTTACAATCTTTTCTGGCATTGTTGTTAAGTGAGTTGTTAAATTTATTTTTTTATTTTTTTAAATTTATTTTTATTTGATTTATTTTTATTTGATTTATATGCCGCCCTTCTCTGGAGACTCAGGGCGGCTTACAATGCGTTAAGCAATAGCCTTCATACTTTTGTATATATTTATACAAAGTCAGCTTATTGCCCCCACAGTCTGGGTCCTCATTTTACCTACCTTTGAAAGGATGGAAGGCTGAGTCAACCTTGAGCCTGGTGAGATTTGAACTTGCAGTAATTGCAGGCAGCTGATGTTAATAACAGTGCTTTAGTCTGCTGCGCCACCAGGGCTCTTGATGAATCGCATGGGCGTTAAGTGAACCCTTTGACTTTGCTTCCCTACAGGGAATATTGCAAATGGAGCTGTGATCTCAGGATCCTGCAATCATCATAAATACACCCCGGTTGCCAAGCACTCAAATTTTAATCACGTGATCATGGGGATACTGTGAGAATCTGAGGTGCAAAGACTGCTCATTTAAATCACTTTTTTCAGGGCTGCTACAATTTTGAATAGTTACTAAGCGAATGATTGTAAGACAAGGACTAGCTGTATGCAGTCTGTACATAGGTTTTAAAGAAATACAAGACGGTATTCCTTGAAAGAACAGAAAAGCCATGTCTAGAAACAGTGTCCTTGTCACAAGGGAAATGCAGCGTCCCACAGCTATTTAATGGCACCAGGCCTGTCATCTCATACACATTCCAGGGCTGAAGTTCTCCTGTTATCTATAAATGCTTCCTGTTTTCTAATATCAAAAGAGCTGCAGTTTTTATGACCTGTAGCTGAGGGGGCTTGCACTGTTGTTTACTCAGACTCCGAAGACTTTTAGGAGGTTACTTGTGTCGACAATAAGAGTCTGGCTTTTCTTTTGGTATCTTGAGGAAACTAAGCTGAGGTCCAGCTAAATGCGAGCAACTGATTAATGAGAAATATACCCATAAAATATATATATTTATTCCACTACTGTAATTCAACCGTCTGCCTCTGAATGAGCCTCGGGAACAGGGGTGAAATCCAGCAGGTTCTGACGAACCGGTAGTGGAAATTTTGAGTAGTTCGGAGAACCGGCAAATACCACTTCTGGCTGTCCCCAGAGTGGGGTGGGAATGGAGATTTTGCAGTATGCTTTCCCTGCCACACCCACCAAGCCACGTGAACAGAACCAGTAGTAAAAAAAGTTGGATTTCACCACTGCTCGGGAACTCTTGAAGCTGCAAAACAGGCCCTACCATTTGCACATTGCCCGTTCCATTCAAAACAAAGAAGTGCATGTTTTATAGAACTTTCCAAAATTATTCACCTTCAAAGGACGTCCTCAACTTATGACCACCCCCTAAAAATGGAATTTATAGCCTAGATTCAAAGTTTTAACAGTTAGGCCCCCTCTGTGATCACATGACCAAACTTCAGACATCAGTAACATGGATACATTTACGGCTGTTGCAGTGGTGAAATCCGGCTAGATCGATCCGGCTCTTGCAAGCCGGTAGGGCCGGCAGTGGGAAGCTTCATCCACCCACCGGGATGTCATCATTATGTCCTGTTTTTGACCCTCTGTGAATGTGCAGAAGAGACGCATGCGAGTGTAGCAAGCGCGCACGCTTGCATTTCCAATCTGGTAGTGAAGGTAAGTGCATTTCACCGCTGGGATGTTGGGAGCGTCCTGCAGTCATGTAACCATATTTTACAATGGTTTTGCCAAAACCTGGCACACACTTCTGGTTTCTGGAAAAACTGCATCCATACCAATCTATTAATTTGCTTAATGACTGTGATGTTCACTTTATGACTGCAGGATTCGCTGAACCACCACCACAAAGATCATAAAATTGTGTCAGTCATGTCACCCATTTTATGACCGTTGTGATATATAGCTACAATGGGCAGGCTCCATTTCGGTCAAATGTCAAGGACTATCTGTGATAACTTCTCAATCCTCAATACACTGTCTCGGTTCTATTCCTTAATATTCTTATTACTTTCTTTTAGAGTAGAATAGAATTCTTTATTGGCCAACTGTGATTGGACACACAAGGAATTTGTCTCCGGTGCATAAGTTTATAGTGTACAGATAACGGGCAAATAATAGTTCATAGATCATAATAAACAACAATTGATAAATCGTAAGAAACCAATAGGAGAAGACAGCAGGAAAGTTGACAGGATGAAAATAGATGAGAAATGAGACAGTAGTGTGGGAATTAAGTGTTCAACAGACTGATGGCGTGATGGGGGAAAAATATTTTTGTATCTAGTAGTTTTGGCATGTAATGCCCTACAGTGGCATCCTGAGGGGAGAAATTGAAATAGATTACGTACAAGATGTGAGGGGTCTGTATGTATTTTCTCAGCCCTCTTTCCAGTTTGTGCATTATACAGATCGTCAATGGGAGGCAGTCTGGTTGCAATTGTTTTTTTCTGCAGTCCTAACTATCGGTTGAAGTCTGTATCTGTCTTGTTTTGTTGCCAAACCAGATAGTTATTGAGGTACAAATGACAAACTCAATAATTACTTACTCTAAGCAGTTTACAGAGTCAGCATAATGCCCCCAACAATCGGGGTCTGCATTTTACCAACCTTGAAAGGATGGAAGGCTGAGTCAACCTTGAGCCAGTCAGGATCGAACTCTTGGCAGTGAGCCGAATTAGCCTGCAATACTGCATTCTAACCACTGCGCCACCACGACTCATTGGTGGCACAGATCCTTGGGCAATCCAAGCTTTCAGCAGATTCTTAGGCAAGCTAAGCTTTCTATGTGGACGCAGGAAGAACATTATTTGTTGTGCCTTTTGAATGATGGTTCTAATGTTAGGTATTCGTTTGAAGCCCTTGGAGATAATAGAACCTAGAAACTTGAACTTTTTAATCCAACTTTAATTTTTACTCCTAGCATTTTATTTCATTTTAATAATTTATTGTGGATGATTTTACTACACTATGTGATGATGATGATGATGATAAAAAATTAGTAATAAAAAGAAGTAATGAAAAGTAATGAAATATATCTGCAAAATAGCTTTCTTCCAGATGCATAAAATCATTACATGCATTAAAACGACCATATCAGGGATGGGTTCTAAAATTTTTTTACTACTGGTTCTGTGGGCATGACTTATTTTGTGGGTGTGGCTTTGTGGTCATGTGACAGTGGGCATGGCTTGATGGTCATGTGACTGGGTAGGTGTGGCCAACTCAATGTCACTCACATCAAGGGGTGCCTCGCCGGGCTCCTCTCCTCCCAGCCATTCCTTGTCACACCCAGCCTCAACGTATCTATAGTTCTGTAAAAATGTTGCTCACCTTTTTTCAACTTTATTATCTACATACTATAGATGCACTTTCATGGACCACTGAAAGGAGGAAATGGCTCATGTACTTTGCCCAAGAGTGTGATAGGCAACAGGCTTTTAAGAGGCTGCCAGAAAGAAGGGAGGGTGGGCAATGTATTTTCCAAAGCAAAAGAAGAAGCAATGATGGAAACTGAACAAAGAGAGAAGCAACCTAAAACTAAGGAGAAACTTCCTGACAGTGTGAACCAATATAGGTGCAGAAATATGTCAGTCATAATTTCACATATAAAATAGCCATTCATGTAATACAACCTGCATATTGTTCAAAAAAGTCATTAGTATTATGGCTGATGTTTGACAGCAAGCCTAAAAGTCAAAGATTACAAGAGTGCTTCTTTCTCTGTATGTATACAAAACATCACATACCAGGAATAGCATATTAAGATGGATTTATATGTATGTCTGTTAAACACTAACAAATTGGCTGGGCTTGGACTATAACCCTCTGACCGCCATCTTGCAGATTTCAACTCTTTTCTGGATGCCCCTGCAATTTATGGCAGCTCTCAGCAGGGAACCTGAAATTATTGGAAAGCATCAGACTTCAATGGTGCTTCAGAAACTTTAATTCTCCCCTTTTTCTGCCTCAATGTGCTGTATGGACGAAATTTACACCAGTTTTAAAAAGCCTTGGGGACAGGAAGGCCACGGCAACCTTAGCTGTAAAAATGATTTAAGATCGTGTTTTTGCCCAAGCTCACTATGAAAACAGACCAAGACGAGGAAAAATATTGCGACAGAATGATGACCCCAATACTCCAACTCTCAAAGTGAAATGACATCGTTTTTGTATCTTCCTCAAATTGCTACCTCTGGTGAAATGCACTCTTTTGATTTCACTGTCTACTCTAGTAAATGTTTATGTTTGGTCGCTGGAAGATTAAATGAATCCCTAGAGCAAAATTGTACAGACCATTCTCTGGTTTGTGTGAGAGAGAGAATAATGGTTTTGAAAGTTCAGCACTGGGCCAAAGCTGACAGTCCTGATTACATGCAAACTTTCAGAGGGAAGTTGTCGTTAATACAACCCCATCCCCAATTTTAGATAGGGAAGCATTATCTGATCACTTGTCCAGGATCGTCATCAACTGTTAATTCTGTGCCAAATTTTACTCCTCCAATGAGCTAGCGCCAAATTAGCAGATTCTCAGTTGTCTTTGCTGTTTTTATTATCCCTATGGGAATTTTCCTCTATGCATAGCAAAACAGTAAATCAAAACTCTTCTTTAGCCTTAATCCAGCTCATTTCCACGCATCGCTTCACAAAGACACAGAGACAAGCAAAATGCATACACTATATCCCCTCTACGAACAAAATTATGGACAAACACATGTTTCACACACATACACACACACAAAAACCTCTGGAAAATGCACACCACAGTGTAAATTAATTAACAAATTCACATATTTTTCAAACGTATGGATGGATGGTGCTCATTCTACAAGGATGCTTTCTAATGTATCTTTTAATCTATCCACTCCGACATGTTCTCTACCATCACTAGGTTACCATGTACCAAATTCACAAAAACCGCACACACACACACACACAAACACAAATAACAAGTTAACTGGAGCAGCACGCATATATATTACTTAAGAAAGTTATCTGTGGGACAGGATATGCCACTTTTCACCCGTTTTTGATTTGATCATATACACACACATTACATCAAATAATGACTAGCACTAGTAAGTCTTCACTGATTCATTCATTCCTGATTCATTCCTTTCACGAGTTCAACTTCAACTTTAATCTGAAATATCTCTCAATGGATCCAGTTCTGGTACTTTTTGATGACGCTTGTCAAACAATTAGCAAATTCTGTCTTACCAGCATATACGGGAGCTCATACACACACAACCTGAGAATCTTGAATTTCAGGTGTAAGCACCCTTTGGACAGCTGAGGTAAATTCCAGTCCATGAAAAACTGAAATATCCACAAGATAGAAGAAAAAAAAAATTTCTGATTTTTTGTTTTGCTGCCCTCTGGTAATTATCTGCAATTTTCATAGCCAGGCTTCTAAACAATAGGATACAAACTATTGGGGAGATAAGAGCAATAATGCAAAGGGAGTAGGCCTGCCCCATATTTATTTATTTCCCGCCTTTATTATTTTTATAAATAACTCAAGGCAGCAAACATAGTGTCCAACACACCTTCCTCCTTCTACTTTCCCCACAACAACGATCCCATGAGGTTTGTTGGGCTGAGAGAGAGTAACTATCCCAAAGTCACCCAGCTGGTTTTCATGGCTAAACTGGGACTTGAACTCACATTCTCTTTTTTCCTAGCCTGGTGCTTTAGCCACTAAACCAGGGGTCCCCAAACTTGGCAGCTTTAAGACTATAAGACCGTAGCTGGCTGGAGAATTCTGGGAGTTGAAGTCCACAAGTTTTAAAGCTGCCAAGTTTGAAGACCTCTGCCCTAGACCAAACTGGGGATTTTTTTCCTGGCTAAGAAGGGAGTTTTGGAGTGTGGCTGTTTTTTCCCTGCTTCAGAACAGTGCCAATTTTCAGCAGTAGCTATAATAGGGAGCTTTGGGGATGCCATATAGTGGCTCTACCCCTGTTAGGTCATATTAAAACAAACCAAAACCAGAAATAATGCATGAGTTTCTTGCTTTATAAAGTTCACCTTCAATCTTATCATTCACTCCACAGCTTTCCTTCATTTTAATTTGATGTTTTAACCTGGAAACTCTGTGAGATGAAATTCACACAACTTAGAATTCCTGAGGCTGAGAAACATTGCTTTAAGAAACTTGTTTTTCTAGAATAGAATATAATTCTTTATTGGCCAAACGTGATTGGGCACATAAGGAATTTCTCTTGGTGAATACGCTCTCGGAGTACATGAAAGAAAAGACACATTCATCAAGAATCATAAGGTACAACACTTAATGACAGTCATAGGGAAATAGTCAATATAAATCTTAAGGATACTAGCAACAAGGTTACACTCATACAGTCATAAGTGGGAGGAGATGGGTGATAGGAAAGATGAAAATATTAATAGTAATGCAGACTTAGTAACTAGTTTGACAGTGTTGAGGGAATTATTTGTTTAGCAGAGTGATGGCGGTTCGGGGAAAAACTGTTCTTGTGACTAGTTGTTCTGGTGTACAGTGCTCTATAGCGTCGTTTTGAGGGTAGGAGTTGAAACAATTTATGTCCAGGATGTGAGGGGTCTGTAAATATTTTCACAGCCCTCTTTTTGACTCGTGCAGTATACAGGTCCTCAATGAAGGCAGGTTGGTAGCAATTGTTTTTTCTGCAGTTCTAATTATCCTTTGAAGTATTTTTCTACAACAAATGTACTCCTAAAGGAATTGAATCTAAAGCTTGGCCTAGTATTTTTAATGTTACATTTTATAAATGGACATAAAAGGCATATAGAGATTTAACAGTTAGATCATCTCTCAGTTAACAAATTAGAACTTTTCTATATGCATGCATCTTTGAAAAAGAAAAGCTATTTTCCATAGGACCTTAAATTAGCTGCTACTTGAAGTTCCAGCTAGCATAAAAATTAAATCTGCTATATCAGTAATGTTTTGCTTAGCTTTTATCTCAAGGTGACTTCGTAGAAAACTTTTAGCAGTTCCAACATGTACCTGTATAATCTTCAGGTATAACATTTGCACATGTCAGATAAACTCAGCAACACATGTGTGCAAAGAAAGGAAACAAAATATTAAAGCTACAATCTTGCCTTTGACGTAAGAAATAATCCATTTACACATAAAATGTAACAAACACACAGAGCCATTCTACCAATTAGAAAACATCCTTTATATGCTCAACACTATCACACACACACAAAAAAAACCCCGATACCTGGACCACTTAAAACATTTGGTATCTGCTTAGCAAAGCTGGAAGGATTTGTTGATATCACAATTTTTCTTATCCTTTGGAGATTCAAAACCAATTGCTCAGAATGGCATTCAATGACCATTTATGGGAAGAGTGTCTTAAGTTTCCAGATACCTATTGCCAAAATTTATCAAGAAACTAGATACCATAGACCACATATAAAAATTCAAAAATCAGTGATTTATGAACAGCAACTGTAACATATTTAAAAACCATTGGTGTTCCAATTCTTGTCATATTAGGGCAGTATTTCATAACCTTGACCACTTTAATATCAGAGGTTCTGACAGGCTCTGGAGAACTGGTAGCAGAAATTTTGAGCAGTTCAGAGAACCAGCAAATACCACCTCTGGATGGCCCCAGAGTGGGGTGGGAATGGAGATTTTGCAATATCCTTCCCCCCAGGAGTGGGGAGGGAATGGGGATTTTGCAGTATCCTTCCCCTGGAGTGGGTTGGGAATGAGATTTTACAGCATCCTTCCCCTGTCATGCCCACCAAGCCACGCCCACTAAGCCACACCACGCCCACCAAGCCACTCCCACAGAACCGGTAATAAAAAAAATTTGAATTCCACCACTGTTTTAAGATGTGTGGACTTCAACACCCAGGATTCCCCGAGTAGGATGACTGGCTGGGGAATTCTGCAAGTTGAAGTCCATAGCTCTTCAAGTGGCTTCCTCAAGGTTGAGGAACACAGCATTAGGAAATGATCCGAAAATAAAATAAACCAAAGGGCAATTTACATTATGGTCATTGAACAGGCTGTGGAGCAGATGGGAACCCTGTATGGCCCTGAAGGAAGAACTTAAGCCACTAATGATAGCAAGAGGACTGACAGGAATCAATATCCCCATAGGCCCATCTCTTCCGCCATTCCAGCCTGCCCTGTTTTATTATTAAAATATATTTTGTCTGTCTGTCTGTCTGTCACTGTGAAATTGCTCTCTTCCAGAATAAGAAGTTCTTCTCTGGAAAGATCCTGATTTACAGCCATGCTTCTGGAATTCTTTACACGGTTAGAAAATAAGAGGTCAGGTATTCTGTGAGATTGCCCCAACTAGCAGTTGCAAATGTGCTACAGAATCTCAAAAGATTGCCAACTCCAACTTTCAGCATTCTAGACTCTATAGCAGGGATGTCAAACTCAACGCCCATGGGGTGCTTAGATCTTGCCCGCAAGTGCCGCCCTGGAAACAGCGAAGGACCAGCTCGTGGTGCCTCTGCCAGCAAAAATGGAGCTCGTGGCCCTCCCAAGCTCCATTTTCACTAGCAGAGAGTTGCAGGAAGCCATCACAGCCGGAAACAGAGCTGGTGGCAGAGTGCTCGGGCCACCACAGGCGCCAACATGAGTGATGTCAAACTGGCTACGTCCACCCCAGCCTCCCCCCCCCCCCGAGGACAAACACAATCCTGATGCGGCCCTCAATGAAAGTTTGACACCCCTGCTCTATAGGAAGCTAGAGAAGAAGAAAGCTAGATCCTACACTGAAGAGCATCAAATTAACGTCCTACGATGGAGGCCGTCAACTAACGTCACACCTGATAAATTTCTACATTTAAACAACTGAAAATGAGGGCTAGCGAGATGTGTTTATGCCTTAGCCTGATGAGATTTTCCTGGCAGTATGTTCCAGTTTGGGCATTTCAGATGGTTTACAAAATCCCCATAAGTGAGGTTGTACAGAAAGTGTTGGAAAGGTGTTTTGAGGTCTGGTAAAGTGCCAGCTCCCAAAATACCTCTCCAAAATAATCAGTGCCTGTCTTAAATACAGCTGAAGCTCACCAGACTCAAGCAATGTTCCAGTGTATATGCAGTATTAGCTTAATTACAGAACTGCATGTAACTATCTGTAAATACAGTAAAATATGCAGCCGAGTTTCTTTATTTTGGACTGCTGACCTCACTGAAAGTACAGTAAGCCTGGAACTGACTCCTTCCTTTTCCTGACCAGAATTTTAGATAATGAAGGCAAGCTGACTGACTCCATTTCTGGATTTTAGTGAGACTCCTTCATTGTTATCTGCTTATTCTGGCATCTGACTTCCTGCTTGTCCATCACTATGAAAACAGATCTCTTATCTTTCTTTCAACCATCCCTGAACTGGATCTCAGATTCAACCAGCCTTGAAAATAGCCAATAGCTTACATCTTTTCATATAACTAAGTTACAATCAATTTTTGAATTCCATGCCATTCCATGCCATTGAATTCCATTCAGGTTTAACACCTTTCATTTAAAATTACATACAATTAAGCAAAATGCCTGAGTGAATACTTTGCTCTATTCAAATGGGTTGAGTGACTGATTATGAGTTTGAAGATCTCTTTGACGTTAATTAAAGTAAACAGGTCTGCTTGAGAAATCATCCAATAATGTATTTTAATTCTAAGAGGTACCAGTAAGTTATGTCCATGCCATTTTCATTTGTTTTATTATTTACAAGAATACATACCGTGTTTCCCCGAAAATAAGATCCTGACTTATATTTTTTTGAACTCTGAAATAAGCGCTTGGCCTTATTGCCTTGCACTCAAAAACCCGATTGGGCTTATTATCAGGGGATGTCTTATTTTGGGGAAAACAGGGTACATCAAATGCAAAATTTCTGCTCTATCGACAATGGAATGGAATAAAGCAATGTTTCTCAACCTTGGCCATTTTAAGATGCATGGACTTCAACTCCCAGAATTCCCCAGCCAGCAGCTTCCCAGGGTAATTCTGGGAGTTGAAGTCCTCCCATCTTAAAGTGGCTAAGGTTGAAAAACACTGGAATAAAAAATGGTGGATGCCATTTAATTGTGTTTGTATTTCACTGCAAATTGGGATTCTGGTGGGAAAAGTGGAGGACTACCAATGCTTTTGTCTGCATCCATAAATCTTGCTGCCATGCAATCACAACTAGGTAATTTTGCATAATTGCAAATGATGTGTCATTATATGAAGCAACGTGAACACGGACAAAGAGAAAGAAAAGCTGAAAGTTGGCTGAGGATGAATGGAAGAAGGTAACAACCAAACTTGATAAAGATAAAGGCGACAAATTCCTCTTCAAAGTTTTTCATGTGACCACAGTTGCTAATATTATCAGGAAATTTAATCTCCATGGGACTATAGACAACCTGTCTGGGTGAGTCACAAGAGGAAAACTAACCCCACATTGGACAGAAGAAGAGTTCAAATTGGGGGGGGGGGGAACCTGAGGAAAACTTTCAAAAGAAAAACAAAAACAAAGGAAGTCTAGTTGCCTCCTGAAAAAAAAAAAGCATCTTTGGGACAACCATGACCTGGATGACTGAGAATCTCTACAGACTTTTAGTTATATAATTTGGGATGAATGGCGTGGGAGTAGGAATGGATTTCCAGAGGAAAAATTGCAGATTACAGGAACCAGGAACACCACTCAGGTGACCCTGAGGATACAGATAAACCTCCAAGTGGCCTCAACGACTTTCTGAAAGGATGCAAATGACCAGCTGTCTGCAAAGAGTATAAATCCTTCCATTCCCTACTATTCTGTCAGAGCTGAATAAGCTTCTTGGATGACAAGTGAAACGTCTTCAAAAGCAAAACAAAAACAAAAAATAAGAAAGTCCAGTTGCCTCCTGAAAAAGCACCTTTGGGCCCAGGAAAACTTGTCAGAAATCCTGTCTGACTTCTAAGATCAAAGTACAACAATTTGCACTATCTGCCACTGACAAAAGCCTCCACAGTAAAAGATCCAGGAAGATCCCGCTTCTGAAAGTCAGACACAAACAAAAGCCAGACTGGAATTTGCCAAAGTGCACGTTGACAAACCACAGTCATTTTGGAAGACAATGAAACAAAACGAGACCCTCTCTGATAAATTAGAGCAGTTCTCATATTCACAGAAGGAAACAAATGATGTTTTTAAAGAACAGAACGCTATCACTGCTGTGAAACACGGAAGAGGTTCCATAATGTTATGGGTTGCTTTGCTGCCTCCTGCACTGGGTGCCTTGAATCTGTTGCAAGCACAATAAAACCAGATTATCAAGGCATTCTGGAACGGAACATAATGCCAAATGTCTCAGTCAACAGGATAGTGATTCAAAATATGCAGTACATCTTCTACGAGAACCCAAAAATGGTTGAAAGCAAATCATTTCTGCTTTTGTTCTAAAGAGGTCTGCGATAAGTCCTGACTTGAATCCAATAAAAAAAATCTACAGAAAAAGCTGACAGTCACAATCAGGAGAAGGAAAGCATCTAAGACAGGGGTGTTAAAATGGCGGCCCACGGGCCGAATGCATCACACACAGGCCACGCCCACCCCAGCTCCGCCAAGGGGGGAAACATCACAAAACGCCACATGACGGCAACATGATGATGTGAGTTTGATACCCATGATCTAAGACCCACACATGCACTCACATTTTTGGTGCTGGGGCAAAGCAGTTGTTAAATTATGTGAAGCCAACCTCTGCCTCCCTCCCTCTCTCTTTTTGGAGGGAGGCAAGCAAACAAAGGCTACATCTGCAGCTATCAACTCTTTTTATTTTCTACCAGAGGCCCAAAAGTCTTTTTGTAAATAAAAAGGATGCTAGAAGATACTTGAAATTATTATTATTTTTAAATCAGAGTCAGGTGGGGGGGCAGGGTGTCTGGCAGACACCAAGTGGGAGGAAGTGTCTAAACAAATACTTCCTACTAGCCCAAAAGGCATTTTCATCAGCGTAACCAGAGGTTTTAGTATTCAGGTTCCCTGCAATATAGAGCACTTATTTAGATTTAAGTCAATAGAGCTTAACTTCTGTAGTAAACAGATCGAATTCCTGGCATGGAAAAGTTAATGAAAAAGATATCTAATTGAGACTCTGAAGGGTGGTTTACCAGTGAGTAAGCTAATTCTACATTACATGGGTCAGTGACTTGGGAGCAGACTTATATACAATATAGGAGTCAATTAATGCACTGGGTTACTCAAGAAATACAATAGTTTCAGCTTATATCATTGCTTTAAAAAGGGGGCCCTTCTCTGGATACTTGAAATCAGGGAGTTACATCCAGCTAAGTCAGTTGCATTATTTATATCTCACAGGAATCGGTGGAAATTAACTGGAACTAGTAGTTTGAATTCAAGCCCTTTATTTAAATAGTTGTAATTTAATTCTATGAACTGCAAGGAGATCAAATCAGGGAATCGTAAAGAAAATAAAAACCCTGACTGGGTCTGCTTTCCCTTTGGAACAGCAGAAACTGAAGCTGAAACCTTGGCCACCTAATGAGAAGAGAGGATTCATTAGGAAAACCCCACGATGTTGGGAAAGATGGAGGGCGAAAGGAGAAGGGGATGGCAGAGGGTGAGATGGTTAGAAGGTGTCATCGATGCAATGAGCATGAATTTGGGCAAACTTGGGAGATGGTGGAGGACAGGGGGACATGCTTTGCAATGGGCCATGAGGTCCCAAAGAGCCAGACACAATTTAACAACTAAACAACAAGTGTTTTTTTCCTCCGGTGGGACCGGTCTATCACAGCAACCTGGTCTACCCAATTATGGGACGGAGCATACTGCTTCCATTTTCGCCTTTCAGCCCCAATTAAGGGGCCTTCGCAGCAGTCGTGACAAACTATTTTTGTGTTAAATTATGGTTTTTTTACCCTCAAAGAAATAGGGAGACTAGTATAGATCTATTTCAAGCTATTTAGCTCTCATCGGTTAGCCCAGGGGTGTCAAACGCAAGGCCTGGAGGTCAGATCTGGCGGGGGGGGGGGGTGTGCTTTGATCTGGCCCACAGGCCTGCCCTGGAAACAGCAAAGGACAGGCCTACGATGCCTCTGTCAGTGAAAACGGGCCTTGGGAGGGCCACGTGCTGACCGCCCGGGCTCCTTTTTTGGCCGTGACAGCCTCCTGCAGCCCTCTGCCAATGAAAATGGAGCTTGGGGAGGCAGCACGCGATCCGCCTGGTCTCAGTTTTCAGCCATGACAGCCTCCTGCAGCCATTTGCCAGTGAAAATGGAGCCGCGCACAGGTTATGATCATGGCAGCATCTGCGTGGCTAACTTTTAAAATGGTTTTAAACAACCTCTTCGGCGAAGAGGTTGTAAAAAAATGCTTTCAAAAGGCTCCGATGATCCCAGCTGAGTTGTCTGATCGGCAGAAGTTTTTTTTTTCTTTTAAAAGCCTCTGCCGATCAGGCAACTCAGCTTGGATCGTCAGAGGCATTTAAAAGCATTTTTTCTACAACCTCTGAAGAGGTTGTAGAAAAAATGCTTTTAAAAGCCTCTGACGATCCCAGCTGAGCTGCGCGATCATCAGAGGCTTTTTTTTTACTTTTAAAAGCATTTTTTCCGCCAAAGAGGTTGTAGAAAAGTGCTTTTAAAAATTAAAAAAAAAGCCTCTGATGATTGCACAGCTCAGCTGGGCATGGGGGGGGGGCAGGGATTTTTGCTCCCAGTTCTCCAAACCACTCGCCTCCATCGCTACCGGATCAGGCGATCCGGTCCGAACCAGAAAAATTTCACTCTTGCCCATCCCCATCTATTCTCTGCCTCCTGAGTCCCAGCTGATCGTGAGGAAATGGGAATTTTGCAGTAACCTTCCCCTGGAGTGGGGAGGGAATGGAAATTTTACAGTGTCCTTCCCCTGCCACGCCCACCAAGCCATGCCACACCCACCAAGCCACACCCACAGAACCGGCAGTAAAAAAAATTGAAACCCACCACTGCAACATACATACATACATACATGCATACATACATAGATACATACATTAAAAGAGTATTGAAGAGAATAAAAAAAGTGGTAACTGAGGAAGACGAGTAGGCAGAGCTGGAAGGTGGAGTTATATATGTCATCAATTTAGAGTCTTTGCATTCCCACAAGAGACCAAAGTCCAGCCCCTCCCCCCACCCTTGAATTCTGCTGATTCTTATCTATGCCAATTTAGTGCTGACCTACATGGTTGACTAAATTCTTGGGTACAGACTGTGGTAATAAATCTTTTGTGCCTAAACTCAACAAATGATCCTGGTTCTTTGCATCAGCTAGTTTTTTTTTCCCCATCATCTTTTGACAATAAATTAAGCTCATTTATACTTTACTGGCCAAATACATTCTGAAGAATATGTAAAACCCTGTTTTTCAAGAGAGAAAAACCTTGGTTACTAAATTCTACTGTATTTTGTATTTCATTTTGTCCATCCATAAGCCCATCTAAGCAAAGGAGGAGAAAATAATATAAATCACTTTAAAATTGGCTCAAAACAAGCTCCTTGTTCATCCATCATCTTGATCTTAATAGGATCACATTCAAGAGACAATTGAATAGAGTCACACAAGAACTACGGTTATCTAAAAAGCTATTTTTCCCTATCATGATCCCACTTCCTGAAAATCTCAGATTTTTTTTAAGTACAAAATGTGCAAATCCTTAGTTGAAAAGCCACCCTGAAATTACGGTGTAACACTTTGCTCTCAAATTCAGTTGGATAGGGTATAAAAACTGGACAAACCTGAAGCAGAGTATTTGAAAAACTCCTACTCAAGAAAAACAAAATATAATAACAAAATACTATTTGCCACTAGCACGTTGAATCTGGCTCTGTGAAGCTCTCCCTAAATGCCTTCGGGGGGAAATTCACCTTAGATTCGAATTGCAACTATATAATTAGAATGAAGACTTCGTTTTAATCCCAAAGATCAGCTTTAGGACTGTATGGGACAGTCCTAACATTTATAAGGAAGCCTCCATGCGAGGACCAACTGAATTCTGTTCATTAACTAATAAGGATATTTAGCCTTCGTCATTTTCAAAAGAAGAGTAGCACACTTTAGAACAGGGCTGTCAAACTCAAGGCCTGCGGGGTGCTTCAATCTGGCTCGCGGGGCCGATCGGGAAACAGCAAAGGAGTGGCCCACGGTGCCTCCGTCAACAAAAACAGAGCTTGGGAGGGCCGCCTCCTTTTTTGCTGGCACAGGGTTGCAGGAGGCCGTCGCAGCCGAAAACGGAGCTCAGGAGCCCGCTTTCACTGGCAGAGCGCTCAGGCCACCACAAGCGCTCCTGACACAAGTGACATCGAACTGGCCACGCCCACACTGGCCACGCCCCCCCCAAAAGGTCAAACACAACCCTGATGCGGCCCTCAATGAAATCGAGTTTGACACCTCTGCTTTAGAAGAAAATGTGACAGACTTTAGAAATTACATTTCCTACACATATTTTTCTTTTCGTGTTCAGCGGCTTTCAGAAAAAGCCATCATCATTATCTGAATGTTCGGTTTGTTTTCTATTCCAGTTTTATTATTTTTTATAAACAATTCAAAGGTGGCAAACTAATATCTTATGTGCCTTCCTCCTCCTATTTTCTCCACCATAAAAATCCTGTGATGCAAGTTGGGCTGATAGTGACTGGCCCAAGGTCACTCAGCTGGCTTTCATGGCTAAGATAGGTAGGCAGATCCTTTAAGAGCAGCACAAGACACTAAAATTTCCAGAATGAGAAAATATAACATTGGGGATACAAACCCTTACGGATGTCCACCTGCATATCATAAATCTAATCAAGTACTGGGAGCTTCTCCAAATAAAAATTAAGCTACGTTTTTACTCCATCATGACCTCATACAGTTCTGAAAACCAACAGATAAGCACAGGCTTTAGGAAAAAATAAAAATAAAACCAGGGCTAGAACTGTATGCATAGTTAAAAAGGATTAAGTACCACTAAATTCAGGAGATTTACCATCACAGGATTTACCTACAGCAGTGATGGCTAACCTTTTTGCCGTCACGTGCCAAAAGCGGGGGGAGCGGGGGGGGTTGGTTGTGGGTGCATGTGCCCACATCCATAATTCAATGCGCCCCACCCTCCTGCACATGCACATGTGACCCCCACACACACTTCCCCCTACTTTTGGCACGCGATGGCACGGTGGGCCCGTTAGGCCAGTTTTTCCACCTCCCCAGGCTCTAGAGGCTTTCTAGGAGCCTGGGGAGGGCAAAAACAGCCTTCCCCATCCCCCCGGAAGCCTTCTGGAGGCCGGAAACAGCCAGTTTCCCGACTTCCGGTGGGACCGGAAGGCCTGAAAATCAGTTGGCCGGTGTGCGCATGCGTGCTGGAGCTGAGCTCGGGCAACACTCGTGTGCCCACCAATATGGCTCTGCGTGCCACCTGTGGCACCCGTGCCATAGGTTCGCCATCACGGACCTACAGCATCATGCTTTACAGTTGCAGGAGAATGCCATGTTAGTGTCTCACATAGTCATTCATTGTAGCTCACAAAAGATTATGGCTTTTAATAAAAGATGGTATGTTAGTCTACAGAGATATTACTAGTTTCCTTCTGATTATTTCCTGTAAAGTTGGTCACTGGAGAGCAATCTATCCCTGATATATATATCCTGTTTCCCCCCAAATAAGACATCCCCTGATAATAAGCCCAATCAGGCTTTTCAGCGCATGGCAATAAGGCTAAGCGCTGATTTCAGGGTTCAAAAAAATATAAGACAGGGTCTTATTTTCGGGAAAACACAGTATATTGAGAGAGAAATATATATATCATGTGTGTGTCACATACACATACACACACACACATAAGCACAGATATATATATTAGGCCACACACACCTATACAGACACATTTAGAAAATATTGCCTAATTAATACACACATACAACCAAACACACACACAGGACCAAAGAAACTAAAATCACTTAAAAGGTAAAGTTAAAGGCTCCCCTTGCACATAAGTGCTAGTCGTTCCCGACTCTAGGGGGTGGTGATCATCTCTGTTTCAAAGCCGAAGAGCCAGCGCTGTCCGAAGACGTCTCCATGGTCATGTGGCCGGCATGACTCAACGCCAAAGGCACAAATAACGCTGTGACCTTCCCACCAAAAGTGGTCCCTATTTTTTGTCCTTGCATTTTTTACGTGCTTTCGAACTGCTAGGTTGGCAGAAGCTGGGACAAGTAACGGGAGCTCACCGCGTTACGCGGCACTAGGGATTCGAACCGCCGAGCTGCCGACCTTTCGATCGACAAGCTCAGCGTCTTAGCCGCTGAGCCACCGCGTCCCTTACTTAAAAATCCCTTACTCTAAAGCAAATTCCTGGACTATATTGTTGGGATCTATGCCCAACCTTTCTCTCCTTCCTTGCCAAGCCTTTTTCCATCAGCAAATGCACAACAAAATTAAGGGCATCAGATGTTGAGTTTTATGTTTTATTGCGACGCTAGCCTTCTTCGAACTGTTGGATGGTAGCGCCCTTCTCCATAATTCTCGCTTCTTTCTTTGGCCAGAGTGTGACCTCTAGATTGTTCTTAGGGACAAGCCTTTTCATCATTGTGCCATTATTTCATTTTGAAATATTCTTCCGAAGCCATTTCTTTGCCCAGCATTTCTTTCACGGTCCATGGAAGGATCCACAAAAGCCCCAATACAGATAGTCCTCAACTTAAAACAGTTCATTGAGTGACCGTTCAAAGTTACAACGGCACTGAAAAAATGTGACTTATGGACCATTTTTCACAATCACGGCCTTTGCAGCATCCGCATGGGCATGCCATTCAGATGCTTGGCAACCGGTTCATATTTATGACTGTTTGCTATGTCCCAAGGTCATGTGGTCCCCCTTTTATGACCTCCCAATAAGCAAAGTCAACGGGGGGAGGGGGGAGCCAAATTCACTTAACAACCGGGTTAGTAACTTATGAACCGCAGTGATTCACTTAACGACTGCGGCAAGAAAGGTTGTAAAACGGGTCAAAACCCACTTAACCAATGTTTCACTGAGCAACACAGAAATCTGTGGTCGTAAATCCAAGACTACTTAGAGAAGCTCGCTGGAAAGCAAGGAAAGGCAAGGGATCCCGCTCGCTCTTTTCCGGATCAGCGGAAAGGGGGTGGGTGGGGGGAAGAGAACAGGGGTGAAATCCAGCAGGTTCTGGAGAACCGATAGCGGAAATTTTGAGTAGTTTGGAGAACCAGCAAATACCACTTCTGGCTGGCCCCAGAGTGGGGTGGGAATGGAGATTTTGCAGTATCCTTCCCCTGCCACGCCCACCAAGCCACACCACGCCCACCAAGCCACGGCCACTGAACTGGTAATTTAAAAAATTGGATTTCACCACTGGAAAAGAACCCCTTCTACCCTTCGCCAGAACAGATCCCGGGATCAACGGACCGATTGGGCTACGGGGAAGAGGGCTACGATCAGGAGGCGGGGTGGGGAATCCTAAACCAAGCGTGGAAGATGGGACTTTTCCTCACCCCACCCCACCCCCACCCCCCACCCTTTCATCTCCGCAACCGCAAGGCTTTTTTCCAAACTCCCAAAACAGGCGCAAGGCACTCTTTATCATCGCTCCCCCAAAAATTTCTCCGGGGGGGGGGGGCGGGCTCTCGGGGGGACCGGGGGGCCCGCTCCATTTTGCAAGCCCCCCCCCACCCCCGCCCCCATCGTTCCCAGCCAGTTCGGAACCACCCATCCCAAGCTCCACTTCCATTTAGCAAGCCTTCTGTTAGATCAGGCGCAGGAAAGAAGACAAGACCAGCGGGGTCTGTTCAACAAGTTTTATTCAGCTCTTAACTAAGTCAGAACAGACGAACGGCTGTGCTGCCGGAGCCCTTTTTATAGCGCTCCGGCAGACCAGCCGTCCAATGACAGCGGTTTAACTTTCCCGCCCGGAGGATTAACCAATCCCCGGCCGGATGTCCTTATAAGGACATAACACCTTCCACACGCACACCCCACCGACCGCCCCCTCCCCACCCCACCCATCGTTCCCAACCAGTTCTGGTCGGAGCCATCCATCCCGATCTCCACTTCCATTTAACAAGCCTCCCCCCATCCCCGCCCCATCGTTCCCCGCCCCTTCGGAACCACCCCCCCCCCCCCCCACCGCCCTCTCCCCCCCACCCCCATCGTTCCCAACCAGTTCTGGTCGGAACCATCCATCCCGATCTCCACTTCCACTTAGCAAGCCTCCCCCCACCCCCGTCCCCATCGTTCCCAGCCACTCCCAAGCTCCACTTCCATTTAGCAAACCTTCCATCCCCCACCCCGACCTCTCCCCCCACCCCCATCGTTCCCAACCAGTTCTGGTCGGAACCATCCATCCCGATCTCCACTTCCATTTAGCAAGCCTCCCCCCACCCCCGTCCCCATCGTTCCCAGCCACTTCGGAACCATCCATCCCAAACTCCACTTCCATTTAGCAAGTCTTCCCCCCCCCCCCCCCCCCCCCCCCCCCCCCCCCCGTCATTCCCAGCCAGTTCTGGTCGGAACCATCCATTCCCGATCTCGCCCACCCGTCTTCCCACCCCCCAACCCCAAGCACTCCGGCCAAAATGGGGGAAGGCTTAAAGGCAGGCAGGCAGGCAGGCGTAGGGGAAGGCTTCTGCTGGGGGGGGGGGGGGGGGGG
>WNWU01000031.1:5421461-5437575 GCA_012654045.1 Ptyas mucosa
GGGTACCCGGGTAAAGGAAGGGGGGAGGGCGCAGAAAGAACCCGCACCGCGCTTCCCACGCCGGAATGCTCGGAATGCCAGAGCATATATTTTTTTTCTCAATTTATTTTTTTTTCTAATTTTTTTTTTTTTTTACCTACGGCTGCCCAAATCATAGCAAACGTCTCTGGGTCCTAATGGTGGCCCACATGTATCCGCCGCGGCGAAGCGGAGAAAATCCCCGGGATTAGGAGTTAGCCGAGGAGGGACCCGTCTCCCCGATTGGAAACGAAGCTTGGCTGGTTGGCTGGGTTGGCTTCCCCTTTTTTCCTCGGGACGCGGCGAAAAGGGTCTGGGCTCGGCGACGTAATTCGAGCCGCCCACCCGCCCACGCGCGCGGGTGCGCGCGCGCGGGGGGCTCGGAGGAAAGAAGCGGCGGCGGCGGCGGCGGCAGCGGCAACGGCACCTCCGCCCCCGAGGCTCCGTGGCCAGGTCCTAGCGCTCGAGAGGCTCCGTTCCGCAGGCCGGACGCGCGTCGGACTCGCCAAAGCTGCTTTTTCTTTCTTTCTTTCTTTCTTGCTTGCTTGCTTGCTTGCTTGCTTGCTTGCTTGCTTGCTTGCTTTCTTTCTTTCTTTCTTTCTTTCTTTCTTTTTTTTTTGCCTCCTCGGACGTTTTTTCTCTCCGGGACGAGAGAGAGGAAAAAAAGCGCAGGCAGGGCGGAGCCCGGGGAGGCTGCCGAGCGAAGGACCGGAGAAGCCCGCTGGGTGTCCTCGCCGGGGCTGCGCCTACCTTGCGAGGCTGGTGAGGCGAGGGGGAGGGGAGGGGAAGGTGGTTAAAACCTTCCCGCGAGGTTAACTAGCCCCCTAACCTAGGTTGCCCTCCGGACTTCAGCTCCCATCAGCCTCTGCCAAAGGCTGAGCAGCCAATGGCAGGAGATGGTTTGGTTGGTTGGTTGGCATTCCAAGGCTCTCCTGAGGCAACCTTCCTAGCTAGGCCTGCTGGAAACTTCTACTTCAAAAGAAAAAAAAAGGGGGGGGGGGATAAATAAAAATAAAAAAGGGTGAGGGGAATGGAGGTGAAGGCGGCCGTCTGGTTGAACAGGATTTTCTGGGGGATTTTCTCTTTTAGGGCTCTTCCACCCTGCCGCCTTAAAATGCTGCTCTTCCCAAAGGTTGCTTTTTATATATATTTTTGTTTCAAGAGGCAGCTGGACTTTCTGGGGTGTTTTTTTTTCCCTTTGGAGACGTTTCACTTCTCATCCAAGAAGCTTCTTCGGCTCTGACTGGATTCTTCAGAGCTGAAGAAGCTTCTTGGATGAGAAGGGAAACGTCTTCGGAGGAAAAAAAAACAGAAAATCCAGTTGCCTCTTGAAACAAAACAAAAAAAGCACATTTGGGACAACCATGGCGTGGATGACTGAGAATCTCCATAGACTTTTAGCTATCCAATTTGGGATGACTGTAACCTTGTTGCTGGTATCCTTAAGATTTATATTGACTGTTTCCCTATGACTATCATTAAGTGTTGTACCTTATGATTCTTGGCGAATGTATCTTTTCTTTTTATGTACACCAAGAGCGTATGCACCAAGACAAATTCCTTGTGTTTCCAATCACACTTGGCCAATAAAGAATTCTATTCTATTCTATTCTATTCTATTCTATTCTATTCTATTCTATTCTATTCCATTCCATTCCATTCCATTCCATTCCATTCCATTCCCCAATTTTACTTTCTACCTGTTGGAGAGGAGAAAAGACCCTATTTCCCCTCTTTTCTTCTGTTCCACAGCTTCTCAGGATCATGTGAAATGTTAGCGCCTTGGTAAGACCACACTTGGAATGAAAACAGCACCAGAGTTGGCACCCACAGTTCAACCCTGAACTACAAATATTCTCTTCTGTCACTAAAATAAGCAGGGTTGGATGAGATTATGGCATGGATGGAAGGTCACAAAAACCCATCATCCTGTAGACAGCATTGAGAAACTGAAGGATTTCCCCCAAATAAGACAGCATTCTTCCCTAGTTTGAGCAAGCAGACACGAATTTGAGCTTGAATGGAGGATGAATGTCTGATATCATCTGAATAATTTAACAAGTCAAAGAAAGTATCAATTGACTGGTTTGCAGAAGTACAAACTAATCTAGGAAAATGATTCTCAGTAAGAGGCAAGCATGCTGAGTAGCTAACGAAAGTAGAGGCAGTCCTCGGTTTACGATCACAATTGAGCCCAATTTTTTGTTGCTAAGCGAGACAGCTCGGTGAGTTTTGCCCCATTTTCTTGCCACAGTTGTTCAGTGAATCACTGCAGTCGTTAAGTTAGTAATATGGTTGTTAAGTGAATCTGACTTTGCTCGTCAGAAGGTTGCAAAAGGTAATTATGTGACCCTGGGACACTGTAACCGTCATAAATGTGAACCAGTTGCCAAGCGTCCGAATTTTGATGACATGACCATGGGGATGCTGCAAGGGTTGTAAGTGTGAAAACGGTCAAAGTTTGCTTTTTTCAGTGCCATTGAAACTTTGAACGTCACTAAATGAATGGTTGTAAATTCAGAACTACCTGTAACATGCTTCTTGGAAAAGATGGAATATGGACACAGGGAGAAAGAGAATAAGAGTATTTCTAACATTTTAAAAACCCATACTATTTTCAAAATGTTAAGATCTGAACTTTAGATATTATATTATTGTAGAAAGAAGGGTGTAATGTCTTGAAGTTTGCACCTATAGTAGTAGGCTTAACAGCATTTATTCTGAAAGTTTTTATAATATTTTATAGCATACAGTATAATGGCTAACTTAGACTGCTTATCGCGGTATTTGTCAACCTCAACTGGTTAAAGATGTGTGGGCTTCCACTCCCAGAATTCCCTAGCATGCTGGCTGGAGAATTCTTGGAATTGAAGTCCACACATCTTAAAGTGGTTGCAGTTGAGAAACACCAGGAGAGAGTCTTAATGGGCTGAAGCAGAATCAAAGTCACACAGATAAATACATAAATAAATTCTATAGGGTCAGCCTGGCCTGCGGCATCCTTAGCATGCTCTGTGATACACCGCATACATTCTTTCTCCTAAGTAAAAGCTTAGCGTCAAGTTCAGAGTAAAGAATGATCTAACTGCCAGAGCCCACTGTAACAGTATTGCCAGAAAGGCATTAAGACTTGTTAACCTAATCTTGCATAGCTTCTTCTCTGGCAATAGTGTACTGCTAACTAGAGCATATAAAACATTTGCTAGACCAATTCTCGAATACAGCTCCTCTGTCTGGAACCCACACTGCATATCGGACATTAATAAAATTGAGAGAGTCCAGAGATACTTCACGAGAAGAGTCCTCCACTCCTCTGCTCACAACAGAATACCTTATGCCACTAGGCTTGAAATTTTGGGCTTAGACAACTTAGAACTACCCCACCTTTGGCCTGACCTAAGCATAAAATTATCTGCTACAATGTCCTACATGTCAATGACTACTTCAGCTTCAACCACAACAATACAGGGGCACACAATAGATACAAACTTAAGGTAAACTGCTCCAAACTCGACCGCAGAAAAATATGACTTCAGCAACAAAGTGGTCAATGCCTGGAATGCACAACCTGACTCTGTGGTTTCTTTCCCAAACCCCCAAAGCTATAACCTTAGACTGTCTACTGTTGACCTCACCCCATTCCTAAGAGGTCTGTAAGGGGTGTGCATAAGCGCATCAATGTGCCTACTGTCCATGTCCCACTATCCCCATTTATTTGTATCCATTTCATGTATTCATACTCATGTTTATACTTATACAGTATCTGTTATCTTATACATGCTTGACAAAATGGATGGATGGATGGATGGATGGAAGGAAGGAAGGAAGGAAGGAAGAAAAAAGTAACTTACCACCTTTTTCATCCTATGATGCGGATTCCCAAAGACCATAGCACAGTTTGATAGACGCAAATCCACATGCACAGCTTAAGAAATACCATCCATTGCAATGCATTTATGCTTAACGTAACAAGACCGCTGGAACCCCTACAAGCAGGAAGAAGCACCAGAGCAGGCACTTTTCAAGAGCGGTGATAAAGTTCCATCTGCAAGCAGCACTTAAAGCCATACCAACCAGAATCTGGTAGGCATTGAAAAGAGACCTTGTCTTCTCCTCCTTCTAAAATTAATAGCCACAATGCGATCTTTGCCACGGGAATCAATGTATGTATTTATAACATTTCCTCCAACGGGCTTCTGCAAAGCACAGGCCCGCCGTTGGAAAAAGCTTACCCCTCCCTTAAAAATGGGGGGGGGGGAATTCCGCTGCACATCTGTTTTTTGTATTGGGAGGAAGAGTGCTCTATCTTTCTTTCCTTTAATAATTTGACCTGTTTTGTTTCTGACAAAAGGATGCTGTGTGAGGCACTGGCTCTTTGGATTCATTCCAAACCCAGATGAGGTCAGCATGGGAGAGAGAGAGAGAGAGAGCGAGAGAAGCCCAATTCTCACAGCTGGACATCCACCAGCAATCTGAACAAACTATTTGGGTTGTCATTTCAATTGGAATCAAATACAATCTGATTCCTTGTTGCAACAATTGCGTGTCAAAGACCTCAATCTTACAAATGTTTACGTCTGACATAACTGCTATTTCATGTCCTTACAAGAATGTGTGCGTATTTGTATACATGCATACCAGCATGTTGGTTTCATGTTAGCTCCCTAAAAATGTAAACAAGAATAATAAAAAAAAAACAACCCCAGGCAAACATGATCTAAACTGCTAATTGGAGTAATCATTACTGCCACTGTCTAATATTGGGTTACGACTGCGGCAGACGCCCTCATGGCAGTGGTGGGTTTCAAAAATGTTTACTACCGGTTCTGTGGGTGTGGCTTGGTGGGCATGGTGTGGCTTGGTGGGCGTGGCAAGAGAACGATACTGCAAAATCTCTATTCCCTCCCCAATCCAGGGGAAGATTACTGCAAAATCCCCATTTCCTCCCGATCAGCTGGGACTCGGGAGGCAGAGAATAGATGAGGGCGGGCCAGTCAGAAGTGGTATTTACCGCTTCTCCGAACTACTCAAAATTTCCACTACTGGTTCTCCAGAACTGGTCAGAACCTGGTGAAACCCACCTCTGCCTCATGGCTATCAGGTCGCACAAAATGTGTTTGGAATTCATGCAACTTCTGGTGAAGAGGCCAGCTCATAGAGGTCTCGTGTAATCCTGACTGCATTCTCATCCTTCCACCAGCCCATCATGCATAACTCTAAATGATGTCCTTTTGGGCACCTGGAAAGGACAATCGTGTTGGAGAACATGATCGTAAGTATCTATCTCCAACCAATAGATGTTTAAGCACTTTGGCCGGAAGGACATAAATGGCCATTCTTTATTTTTAGAAATGCACCGCTTTGCCTATGAAATTGGAAATGCGTTCAAAATGACCTTCAGCCTTTCATAGCTTGGTGCTTCTTGGAATCTTGGAAGGACGTTCCCCAGATTCTTCCCCAAAGGATCTAACTCTACAGGGTTATGTGTTATGAACTTATTCCCACTGGTATGTGCAGGTAGACTCAAATCCAGGAAGCAAAGCCCCCACTGCACAACATCTCCCCAACAACTTTAACATCAATTCCCAATGGAAAGCCACATGAGACGCTGAACACGACATAGGAAGATGCATAAAAATGACCCCACAAAAGGGGTGCCAGGCTTTGAATGACCAAGTCAGCAATGAATAGGATCTGGACCTCACACACGGCATCTGCCAAGACTTTGTATCCTTTCCTCAGTGTGACTCTGAGGTCCCCCGTCAAACAGCATATCACAGTGATGGCTAACCTTTTAGCCATCACTGTGCCAAAAGCGGGGGGAGTGCAGGGGGGTCACACACGCACCTGCCCACACCCATAATTCTATGCGCCTCACCCCCGTGCATGTGTGTGCGACCCCTCCGCGCTTCCCCCACTTTTTGCATGCGATGGCATGGTGGGCCCAGTAGGCCCGTTTTTTGCCCTCTCCAGGCTCCAGAGCCTTTCTAGGAGCCTGGGGAGGGCAAAAACGGCCTTCCCCACTCCCCAGGATGCCCTCTAGAGGCCAGAAACGGCCTGTGTGCTGACTTCCAGTGGGCCCAGAAGGCCCGAAAATCAGATGGAGCTGAGCTCGTGTGCCCATCAATATGGCTCCGCAAGCCACCTGTGGCACGCATGCCATAGGTTCGCCATCACGGGTATATCACATCGTAACCGGCTGTAAGCTGAGAGCATATACCAGTCCAGCATCTGATTTTTTTTTTTTAATATGAATGATGCTGTGGTTAGATGGCCTAGACATTGGTATTTAAAGGTAGATTTTTTTAACATTTATATTTTATTGTGTTCTTCTAATCTAGATGAAATGTTAATATATGTCACTAGGCCATGTATGATATGCCATATTCTAAATCAGGGGTGTCGAACTCGATCCCATTGTTGGCGATATTAGGATTTTGTTTGCCCTTGGGGGGCCAGGATGGGCGTGGCCTGGTCATCGCGGCCGACTGGTGGCAGCCCCGCGGGACAACTCTGAGCTTGTCGCAGGCCAGATCCGGCTTGTGGACCACCACTTTGACACGTCTGCTCTAAATCAATCAATCAATCTACAGGAATCCCTAGCCATGGCATGCAATCAGTTCAAGCTTCAAAGACTATTGGGAGAAATAAGACAATGGGGCAATTCTTCACCCATCTTTCTTTCTTGGTTGGTTGGTTGGCTGGTTCATGTATTTCCATCCTAGCTTTTTTCAAAGATCTCTGAATGGGAAGGAAGGAGGTAGAGAACTCATTTTTCCCCTGAATAACAAATCTATGGACGAGATTTAATTCACAGAAAAAGAGTTTGACTAGCTGAAAGTTACACAGCGAACTCTATAACTGAATGAATACTTAAGCCTGGTGATTCTAAACAATGAATAGGAAGAGAATATCTGTCATTGCAAGGAAACACACGTAATTCAAGCAAGCTTTGGGAAAACAGATAAAAGTCTGTAAGTGTTGTGTCTGTTTGATGTTGTTGTTCTGAATAAGTTAAGTCGTTGCTGTTTAACTGAAATCTTTGTCCATTTGATAAAAACCAGGGTGTATGCTGCCATAGCATATTTGCTTAAATCTATACTAAGTATCTGAAACTGGTGTTATGTCTTCAGTTCTAAAGCTGGAAACTGATCTATAGTGGCAAAATGTTGTTATATTGTTATAGGTTTAAAGATACAATAATTGTAAAAGCTGTACATGTAATAAAATGAAGCAAGCAAAGTAAATCTAAGCTATTAAGTGTGTCCAACTATAACAACTTTAGTTAATCTTATTTTATGGGGAAACTTCAGCACCGGTGATAGTGAAAATCATCACAAATTGCCAACAATTCTCATTATATATATATATATATATATATATATATATATATATATATATATATATAATGTCCACATGTGTATGTGAATTCCCTCTGTGTGTCTCTACAGTCTGATGCTGAAAAAGTATTTATTTTTCTAGAGAGTTGGTGCAGAAGCAGCAGCTGTATGCACTCTGCCCCAGCAAATATGAAATAGTGAAGAGTATAGGTGTTAGATGCTAAAACTAGTAGTAAACTCCTCTTTCCCATACATGGATGCTATCACCTAACCCAATAATGAAACATCTGCAGGAAAAGAAGATAGCTGAAATAACACCAAGAAGGCGACAAATGAGAAGAGAGGCTTCTAAAATGGGAAATAATAAGAGCATGTAATCTTTTAAATCAAAATGCACGGGATGTACAGACTTACAAACACATTTGAGGCCAAAATTTCCGTTGCTAAGCAAGACAGTTGTTAAGTGAGTTTTGCCCCATTTTATGACCTTTCTTGCCCACAGTTGTTAAATGAACCACTGCAGCTTTTAAGTTAGTAACATGGTTAAGTCAGGGGTGAAATCTACTTACTTTCCCTACCGGTTCGGAAGTGCACGCTTGGACCTTCTGTGCATGCGCAGAGAGTAAAAAAAGGGTCCTTCCTGGTTAAAACCAGGAAGTAACGACAACCGGGCGGGTGGGAAGAGCCTCTCGCTGCTGCCACTACCGGTTCTCTGACCACTTGCTGTTGCCGTCGCTACCACTTCTCCAAACCACCCACCATCGCCGCTATCGGTTCAGGCAAACCGGTCCGAACCGGTAGCATTTCACCCCTGAGTTAAGAGCATCTGGCTTCCCCATTGACTTGTCAGAAAGTCGCAAAAAGTGGTCACATTATCCTGGGACATACTGTATTTGTCATTACAAATATGAGCCAGTTGCCAAGCATTTTGATCATGTGGCCGTAGGGGTGCTTCAATGGTTGCTAAGTGTGAAAAAAAAAATCATAAGTCACTTTTTTTCAGTGCCATTGCAACTTTGAAAGAATGATTATAAATCGATTATAAAATACTACCTGTATTTTATAAAAGAGAAGAATGTCCTGGATAATATGCTCCACCCCAGCACATACAGAGCGTTACATAATGGTCGTCTGACAGAGGTGGAAAAAGCAATAGGAAAATTAATACAGATAGTGCTTGCTGAAATATTAGTACCGCTTTATAAAGCCTTAGTAAGACCACATCTGGAATACTGCATCCAGTTTTGGTCACCACCTTACAAAAAAGATGTTGAGACTTTGGAAAAAGTGTAAAGAAGAGCAACTAAGATGATTAAAGGTCTGGAGACTAAAACATATGAAGAATGGTTGCAGGATTTGAGTTTGGCTAGTCTATAGGAAAGAAGGATTAGCGGGGGACATGATAGCAGTGTTCCAGTATTTGAAAAGCTGCCACAAAAAGGAAGGGGGTCAAATTATTCTCCAAAGGCACCACAGGGCAGGACAAGAAACAATGGATGGAAACTAATCAAGGAGAGAAGCAACCTGGAATTAGAAGAGAAACTTCCTAATAGTGAGGACAATTAACCAGTGGAACAGCTTCCCTCCAGAAGTCGTGGATGCTTCAACACTGGAGCTTTTTAAGAAGAGACTGAATAGCCACTTGTTTGAAATTTTAGAGGGTCTCCTGCTTGAGCAGGAGAAGACTTCCAAGATCCCTTCCAGCTCTATTCTGATTCTGACTTACAATCATTTGTATAGTGACTATTTGAAGTTACAACAACACTGAGAAAAGTGAATTTCACACTTACGACCGTTGCAACTGCTCCATGGCCATGTGATCAAAATTCAGAAGCTTGGTAACTGGCATGTATTTATGACAGTTGCATTGTCCTGGGGTCATGTGATCACTATTGGTGACCTTCCCAGCTGACCTCCAACAAGCATAGGCAATAGGGGAAGCCGGATTTGCTTAATGAGAACACGATTCACTTAACAACTGCATTATTTCGCTTAACAACTGTGGCAAAAAGGTAATAAAGTGAGACAAAACTCACTTAACAACTGTCTTGCTTAGCACCAAAGTTTTAGGCTCAATCACGGTCGTACGTCAAGGACTTCCTGCACCTAAGGGCTCTCAGGCCACAACAATGCAGCTATTTTAAAAGTGGCTGAATGATTTAGGCCAGAAGTCCCCAACCTTTCGGACCTCAGGGACCACTAAATTCCTAATTTAAAATCCCACAGACCACTAATATGATCTGCCTAATGACCAGCTGGGTGGGCATGGCTAGGTGGGCATGTGACTGGGTGGGCGTGGCCAACTCAATGTCACTCACGTCAAGGGGCACCTCAAAAGCCTCTACTCGCCCCTCCCACCCACTCCTCTCTTGCCTGCCAGGGCTCTTTAGGGCCCCAACAGGAAGCAGTTGGGGAAAGAGAAAGAGTTGGCAAAACAGCTGGCTCAGTTCAAATTGGATCTGACCGAGAAGGAGGCTCAGCAGAAGCACCTCACTGAGGACTAGGAGCATAGTCCAAGCAGAGGGAAGACCTGCGGGAGTGCAAGACCAGGTGTCAGTGCCTGGAGGCTCAGCAGGCTGAGATGGTCAGCTGGTTTCAGGCCATGATGCAGCCCCACTGGAATGAGGCCCTCTGGCTCTTCGCCACCAGCAGCTCTTCCCTCCAGCCTTCGCCGAAAGCCCCACACCAGGAGGCTTAAGCAGACCCCAAGTCAGAATTTCTTCCCCCCTCTGCTCCTCACAAAAAGACCCCGAAGGGGGAGACTCTCTGCAGCAACACAAACTTTCATTGCACGCATCCATCCCAGGCGCCTTAGTTTGAGGACCCCTGATTTAGTGCAATATTAAAAATGCAAATAATTTTTCTGCGGACCACCAAAATGTTCTCACGGACCACCAATGGTCCACGGACCACCAGTTGGTGACCTCTGATTTAGGCTACCTTGAGAGTCTCCCATAGCACCTTGTCCCGAACCCTTCTTGACTAAAATATACTCTTTGGGCAAACTAACTTACATATAAAAACTCATACACAGTATACAAATCCATGTGAGGTACCAGAGTTAGGAGGGTGAAAAGTACATAGAATGGGGAACCAGGTTTTGATTGAATGAATCACATGCTCTCCCAAGGAATCTAGCTTTCTTTTTCAGTACACCATCAGTGGATCTTTCTAGGCTAAGAATAAGGAATCTGGAACCTTCTAATCTCGACTATTGTTTCCAGCAGCTCCAAAACAAGAACGGCTGCAGGATTTGGGTTTGGCTAGTCTAAAGAAAAGAAGAAGCAGGGGTGACATGATAGCAGTATTCCAGTACTTGAGGGGCTGCCACAAAGAAGAAGGAATCAAGCTATTCTCCAAAGCACCTGAGGGCAGGACAAGAAGCAATGGGTGGAAAGTAATCAAGGAGAGAAACAACCTAGAACTAAGGAGAAATTTCCTGACAGTTAGAACAATTAATCAGTGGAACAACTTGCCTCCAGAAGTTGTGAATTCTCCAACACTGGAAGTTTTAAAGAAGATGTTGGATAACCATTTGTCTGAAGTGGTGTAGGGTTTCCTGCCTAAGCAGGGGGATGGACTAGAAGACCTCCACGGTCCCTTCCAGTTCATTCATTCTAAATAAACATAGCAAGGATCAACAATGTTGAGAGTTTTCAATAAACATCTGGGTGAATTCAAGTTCCTCATTCCTTTCTAACCAACAGAAGGCTTCCATAAAGAAATGGAGGACTATTGTCCTAGAAGGGATCATAACGGATCATCTTGGAAACCTAATAAATTGGGTCAGGTCTTAAAAACTACAGACCAGCTAGAAATTTAGTCAGAGGGGACATATGCCATGACAAATGTGGGATTCAGAGAGATTGGCTTTGAGAGTCTCGGGACAAAAAAACAGGAATTAATAGCTTAATCTATATGAAGGGAAGGAACTTCACGAAGACGTTTCGTTGCTTAGTTTATAGATATTAAAATGACTAAAACCACACTAGCAACAGCAATTTGTACGAAAGAAAAGATATTACGAGGCATGCTGGAATATTATTTTAATTAATCATTCTATCTCGGAGGATAGAATGTTTTAGGATTGAACTCCATAGCTCTAAATTAGCCACTTCATAGAAAAATTGGATCAAGGTCAAATTGGAAGGGAAATGACTTGAGTATCAAATAGGCATTGGAGCAATTTCCTGACATATAAATCAAAAGAAAAAAAATGCCCAGGTATTTCTAGAAGAGCATGTTATTTTTATGTCTAGCTTTTTTTTTTCTGAGATTCTGTCTTTGCTGCTTTTTTTTTTCCTCAGGAACAAAATGGATTCTTGAGCTAAGATTTCAGGATAATGACCAACAACAACAACAACAAAAATATGAACAGAGAACTAATATGCCCGAACCCCTTTATAACATAAGTAATCCATTTAAAATAAAATATAATAAACCAAGGCATGTAAACTTCAGAACATACCTGGAGGTGTCATCTGTTTTCAATAATTTAGCCATGCACTATCTAAATGCAATCAAAAACGTAGAGAATTACAAAGATCAAAAGGACAATACAGCATGCATTTACTTACCCAAGTGATGGACCCCAAAAACTGTTGGAATAACTTGGGGAGCTTCAGTGTCTGAGGAGATAAAAGCAGAATAACAGTGTTGTAGTTGAATCAGAATGGCATCTGTTTAGAACTCGCTCTTCTGCTGCTTTGCTGGCGCCGTCGTCATGCTGTCCCAAAAATTCCATATCGCCTAATTAATTATTACTGTAATAATTACATTAAATGGAAACAAACTTCAGCTAGGAAAAAAAAAACATTGCTTTGGTGCAGGAAAACACACACACACACACACACACACACACACACACTGGAGATCCTCACCCAACAAACTTTATGCCGGATGGAGCTATGAGGTTCACCCAAACAGCAGGGTTGACAGTTCCTCACCTCCTTATTTTGGCAGGGTTTCCCTGCTCCCATCTTCTTTCTTCAACGAAGCCCCAAGCTGACCTCAGAAGAAGCATCCCTGGCTTTGGATTCCACAGCTGGATGGAACATTTCGGTCCTGAACCCACCTGAATTGACACAGCAACTCTTGCCTATCAACAGCGTTCTCTCTTGCAATCCAACTGGCCTTGTATCAGTTGCTAGGCAACCGAAGATGGCATATTCGATGAACGAAAGAGGCATTAACATCTCAATCCTTCTTCTTTTTTTTTTATCTTACATTTAGAAGCATGATGGTCTATCTACCTGTCCTAAATGACCTGATTTGTACTGAATCCAATATCTATAAATACACCGTACATTTAAGGCAGGATGTTCTGAAAGAGAAAACAGAGAGTCACACATGCTGTGTGTATATCTTCTCCCAGAGCAGCCGGGGTGAAACTGATGCTATCCCAAATGTGTTGCTCTAATTCTCATCATTTTCATTCTGTTGGCTGGAAATCATGGGAGCTGCGGTCCAACACATCTGGAGAGAAACTAGGTTTGGAGACCTTTGCTATTGAGGTGAGTGAAGTAAAGACATTTTGAATCCAGTAAGAAGGGAATGTGAAATTTGTGTCCTCCAGCTGTTGCCAAGCTGCACTTTGAAATCTTGACAAGTTTCCATTATGATACAGGCTGCTGGGAAAGAAATCACATTTACTTTTCTCCCTGAGTGGTTATTTTATTTTATTTTGTTTCATTTCATTTCATTTTTTTTATTTTGTTATTTGCCATGTGTCATGTTTTTTTCTGGGAGCTTAAACCCTTGTACATAATTTATTTATTTATTTATTTATTTATTGGTTCGATTTGTATGCCGCCCTTCTCCGGAGACTCAGGGCGGCTTACAATGCGTTAAGCAATAGCCTTCGTACTTTTGTATAGACCTGCTTAGTAGGGCTTTCAGCCCCCCCTAAGCGGTGTTCTTTTTTATACAAAGTCAGCTTATTGCCCCCACAATCCGGGTCCTCATTTTACCTACTTCGAAAGGATGAGTCAACCTTGAGCCTGGTGAGATTCGAACTTGCAGTAATTGCAGGCAGCTGGTGCTACTTAACAGCACTTTAGTCTGCTGCGCCACCAAGGCTCTTCATTATGGGAGAAGAACACAGAACACAGAATAATAGGGTTGGAAGGGAACTTGGAGGTCATCCAGTTCAGGCTCTCTTCATGCAGGAGACTCTATGCCAGTGTTGGCGAACCTTTTAGGCACTGTGCCAAAACGGAAGTGCACGCGTTTGCGCGGTGAAGCACTGGAAACTGGAGGAGCAGCTCCCCAGCGCACACATGTGGGAGCACCGGAAACCAGAAGAGCGGTTCCCTAGCGTGCATGCACGCACCAGAAGCTGAGCTTCCAGTTTCCAGTGTGCGCATGTGCACCGGTCACCTAGTTTTCTGGTTTCTGGCACTCCCACGCACACAAAGACCAGCTGGCCGGCAGCATGTGTGCACCATAACCCAGAAGAGCAATGGGCGATGGCTGGCGTACATGCTGGAGAGATGGCTCTGTGTGCCACTTCCGGCATGGTGCCATAGGTTCGCCATCACAGCTCTATGCCATTTCTGACAAATGGCTGTCCAATCTCTTTTTGAAAACCTCCAGAGATGGAGCACCCAAAATTTCTGGAAATAAACCATTCCATGCTTTTCACAGCCAGGAAATATTTTCCTTAGTTTTAGGTTGGATCTCTCTTTAATGATCTTCCCACCTATTTTTTTTTTTTATCTTGCCCTCAGGTGCTTTGGAGAATAGATCGACTCTCTCTTTTCTCTGACAGCCTTTTCTTCCTTAGATTAGGCATACCTAGTTCCTTCAATCCTTCAACGTATGGTTGAGAGAACAGGTTTCCTCCATTTTATCTTTTTAAGAGGATTGTGATAAAGACTGGGGTTGAAAAATAGGGGCACCCACTGGGTTTTATAGTCTAGTGTGCTCTGGAACCCTAATTATTACACCATTTGGACTCTGAAGTTCTTAACACCAATATAGCCTTTAAAATAATGTTGATTTCATTCTTTCTTTCAAAACTGAGCCACCTCTGAGTCACATAGGGGTGAAATCCAGCAAAACTTCTCCAGAACTTCTTAGAAGTTCTGGAGAACCGGTAGCGGAAATTTTGAGCGGTTTGGAGAACTGACAAATGCCACCTCTGGCTGGCCCCAGAGTGGGGCGGGAATGGAGATTTTGCAGTGTCCTTCCCCTGGAATGGGGTGGGAATGGAAATTTTGCAGTGTCCTTCCCCTGGAGTGAGGTGGGAATGGAGATTTTGCAGTGTCCTTCCCCTGGAGTGGGGTGGGAATGGAGATTTTGTAGTGTCCTTCTTCTGGAGTGGGGTGGGAATGGAGATTTTGCGGTGTCCTTCTCATGGAGTGGGGTGGGAATGGAGATTTTGCAGTGTCCTTCCCCTGGAATGGGGTGGGAATGGAGATTTTGCAGTGTCCTTCCCCTGGAGTGAGGTGGGAATGGAGATTTTGCAGTATCCTTCCCCTGCCACACCCACCAAACCACGCCCACAGAACCGGTAGTAAAAAAAAAATGGATTTCACCACTGAGTCACATCCTTTCCTTTCTTCTTGTTGCATCCCACCTTCAGAGCAGAGAGCTTTACTGGCAGACATCCTGGCTATTTTCACTTAATATTGATTGACATTTTGGCATTACACAGGACTTCTATTGCAAACCTGGTCCGCAATGGGGAAATAGTAAAAGGATAGAATGTGAGCGCTACAGAGATGACCTTGGAGAAGCTATGCTGGAACAATTACACAAACATTAAGTCCAGGAATCAGGACTATATATTTTTTTTAAGTGTTTCTTCAGGCGAAGATGCAAAAATTCTTTTTCTCCTTCATGCCTTACCTGGAGCTGAGGGGAAGAAATGGGGGGAAGAAAAAAACCCGGGGTGGAGGGGAAATATCACATACCTTTTAGAGCGTTGACAACATGAAGAATTGCATCATGGGTCAGCCAGTTGAAATCGTCTAAATTCCAGCTTTCATGCAAATCCATCATTCTTGGTAAGGTCGAGGCCTGGTTGCTGCACATGTAATACTTTACACGAGGGCAGGAACAGCTAGCAACACCTTGGAAAGAAAGCAGTGTAAGATAAAATGAATCCCAACGCTATGGGTATTTCAGAATGTGAGGAAACAAGATAGTTGCTACAAAGGCTACTCCCATTATATGAAACAAGACACCCATTCGGACGATGAGTTTGTTTAACGACTGTGGGGCTTGCTTAATGAACCCAGTGTTCACTTAAAGGTTGTAAAATGGGCCTGTCGCGTGAGGACCTGCTTAACAACCAACATAGTTTACAAGCATAATTCTGGGCTCAATTACTGCCATAAGTCAAGGACTACCTGTATTAGACACAAGAACAGTTTTTCCCCGAACGCCATCACTCCGCTAAACAAATAATTCCCTCAACTCTGTCGAACTATTCACTAAGGCTGCGTTACTATTACTATTAATCTTCTCACCGTTCCTATCACCCATCTCCTCCCACTTAAGACTGCATGACTGTAGCTTTGCTGCTTGTAGCCTTACGATTTATATTGATATTGTTTCCTGATTGCTTATTTGTACCCTAAGACTATCATTAAGTGTTGTACCTTATGATTCTTGACGAATGCATCTTGTCTTTTTATGTACACTAAGAGCATATGTACCAAAGACAAATTCCTTGTGTGTCCAATCACACTTGGCCAATAAAGAATTCTATTCTATTCTATTCTATTCTATTCTATTCTATTCTATTCTAT
>WNWU01000031.1:5464784-5474808 GCA_012654045.1 Ptyas mucosa
AGAATAGAATAGAATAGAATAGAATAGAATAGAATAGAATAGAATAGGAATAGAATAAGAGTTGGAAGGGACCTTAGAGGTCTTCTAATCTAACCCACTGCTCATGCAGGAAACTCTATACCATTTCAGACAAATGGTTGTCCAATCTCTTCTTAAAAACTTCCAATGTTGGAGCATTCACAACTTCTGGAGGCAGGTTGTTCCATTGATTAATTGTTCTAACTGTCAGGAAATTTCTCCTTAGTTCTAAGTTGCTTCTCTTCTTGACTAGTTTCCACCCATTGCTTCTTGTCCTGTCCTCAGGTGCTTTGGAGAATAGGTTGAACCCCCCCCTTCTTTGTGGCAGCCCCTGAGATATTGGAACACTGCTATCATGTCATCCCAAGTCCTTCTTTTCACTAAACTAGACATGCCCAGTTCCAGCAACTGTTCTTTATATGTTTTAGCCTCCAATCCCCTAAATCAGGGGTGTCAAACTCAAGGCCCAGGGTCCGGATCCGGCCTGCGGGGTGTTTAGATCTGGCCCGCAGGGCCACCCTGGAAACAGTGAAGGACTGGCCTGCAGTGCCTCTGCCAGTGAAAACGGAGCTCTGGAGGGCCTTGTGCTGCCCTCCCAAGCCCTGTTTTCACTGGCAGAGGGTTGCAGGAGGTCATCGCAACCGAAAACGGAGCTCAGGAGCCCATTTCCACTGGCAAAGCACTTGGGCCACCACTGATGCCCCCAACATGAGTGATGTCAAGCTGGCCACGCCCACCCTGGCCACGCCCACACCGCCTCCCCCCAAGGTCAAACATAACTCTGATGCGGCCTTCAATGAAATCGAGTTTGATACCCCTGCCCTAAATGATCACATCACTTGGGGACACTGCAACCAACACAATGTTGGATGGGAATGCTGCAACAGTTGTTAAGTGTGAAAAAAAAGTCATAAGTCACTTTTTTCAGTACTGTTCTAACTTCAAATGGTCACTAAACAAACAGTTGTAAGTCAAGGACTCCCTGTATTTTATAAGTAAAATGTTTTCTTATTATATAAAAAAATTAAATGTTAAGGTTACAGTCACATTGCTGTCATGGTTATGTATATTTGTTGCTTTATTTGATACTAAGGTTTTTTTTTTAAAAAAACAACACTGTACTACCCAAAGCCCAACGCATCTGGAAAGTACCTACCTCAGGAATGCAATGGGAGAATCAAATAAAATATTAACATTAATAATAAATATATGCCCAGGCACCCTTCAGCCAACTACAATAATCTAGGATTTAAGGCATGCTTTATTACAAACGTTTTAGTAACAGAAATAAGGAAATTACAAAATATTTCTAAAATATTTCCGTCTAAAAGAGAGTTAAATACTTAAATATTCAGTTACAAGAATAAACAACACCTTGGAAGAAGGGGAGGTTTTCACACAAAGAATTGTCATTTAAAACATACAACAAACCAGCATGGTTTTTTTTAAAATCCAAGGTTACAGGCGTGGAGGCCAGGAAATGCCGCCCCTCCTCTTCCTGGAACTGAAGCAGCCACAGAAAAAGGGAAGACGGCGCTTTCCTTTAGAATCCAAACTCGTCCTCCCTGCCGCTCCTTCTCTTAGCATCTTCACAAATAGAAAAGCTTGTTTGCCAGTTCCAGGCTTGGCTCTCTGTGGATGCTCTGGCTGACCAAAAACGTCAGCTTGTTGGCATATTGACACGGCGCTGGCACTCTGATTAACCCCTAGGGAGCAAGGGGGGTAAAAAGAATGAGGATTCCACTAGCTTGTACTGCCACCTGTGGCCAAAAGTGGCAAGATGTTTCTGGAATATTGTAAAAAACAGCAATAGCACTTAGACTTATATACCGCTTCATAGTGCTTCACAGCCCTCTCTAAGCGGTTTACAGAATCAGCCTCTTGCCCCCAACAATCTGGGTCCTCGTTTTACCCACCTCGGAAGGATGGAAGGCTGAGTCAACCTTGAGCCTGGTGGGATTTGAACTACTAAATTGCAGGCAGCCGGCAGGCAGCACAAGTAGTCTGCAGTACTGCACTTTAACCACTGCGCCACTGAGGTGCTAAAAACAAGAGTCCCTAAAAACACCCTCCAGTCAAAGATATTCATCAGCAGTCGACCAGTTCCAGATAGAGATTGCAAGTAGAAGGTGGGTCTCATCTCGGACTGGCCATTTTCCAGTTGAAAATCCAGAGCAAGGCGCGACTGTATTTTTCAAGCTTTAGAATATTTCGCACTTCTCCGTTCTGGAAAGGGTTATTTCTAGCAAGCATTTCAACTGGTGGAGTAGCACCAGCTGCCCTCCAATCCACTGGTCAGTGGGAGCTTAGAGCACGCAATTCCCTTAAACAACCTGCCAGCTTGGCTGATTTCCTGAAATACTTCCTTCTGAGAGGGTCTACCACAACAGGCAGCTTTGTAAGCCAATGCAAATAGGCAAATCCAAGGAGCAACGACCTTGGACCAGGGGTGCTATTCAGCAGGTTCTGACAGGTTCTGGAGAACCGGTAGCAGAAAGAGCCTTGGATAGTACAGTGGTCTAAAGCACCCTGTTATTAACACCAGCTGCCTGCAATTATTGCAGGTTCGAATCTCACCAAGGCTCAAGGTTGACTCAGCCTTCCATCCTTTCTAAGGTAGGTAAAATGAGGACCCAGATTGTGGGGGCAATAAGCTGACTTTGTATAAATATACAAAAGTATGAAGGCTATTGCTTAACGCACTGTAAGCCGCCCTGAGTCTCCGGAGAAGGGCAGCATATAAATCAAATTAAAAAAAAAATTGAGTAGTTCGGAGAACCGGCAAATACCACCTCTGGCTGGCCCCAGAGTGTGGTGGGAATGGAAATTTTACAATATCCTTCCCCCAGGAGTGGGGTGGGAATGGAGATTTTGCAGTATCCTTCGCCTGGAGTGGGGTGGGAATGGAGATTTTCCCATAACATTCTCAGAGACTCTTCCCATCCTGCTTACAATCTTTTTGGACTGTTGCCTTCTGGCAGAAGATACAGAACAATTAAAACTTGGACCACATGTTTTCTGAATAGTTTTTATCCCAGGGCTATAATTGCACTCAACAATGAACTAAAGGGCCACCATCAGTGAGCTGTTGGACAGTATTACTTGGCCTGTTGTGTGGATGTTTGGGTGGTTTAGGGGTGGGGAATTGTGGTGGGTGGGAGTGTGTTTGGGGATTATTATTTATTTATTTATTTTATTTATTTATTTTTTCAATTTATATACCGCCCTTCTCCCTGAGGACTCAGGGCGGTGAACAGCCAGAATTAAAAAACATACAATACAAATATTAAGAATTAAAAATACATATAAATTTGGCTCCAATTTTAAAAATAACAAACCAATTTAAAAAATGTCTAAAATTACTTCCTAAGCCAGCCCGGCTTGTTGGAAAAAGTAGGTTTTAAGGGCACGGCGGAAGGCACTGAGGTCTTGAGTTCTCCTTATCTCAGGGGGCAGCTGGTTCCAGAGGGTAGGTGCCCCCACAGAGAAGGCTCTCCCCCTGGGGGTCACCAGCCTACATTGTTTGGCTGATGGCACCCTGAGGAGGCCTTCTCTGTGGGAGCGCACGGGTCGGTGGGAGGTCATTTGTGGCAGTAGCATTATGTGTGTTGGACCTGGTCTTTGGGTGTTAAGTGAATTTCGTTGTATGGGTATACTGTGTACACATGTACAATGACAATAAAGTTATTTATTTATTTATTTATTTATTTTGCAGCATCCTTCCCCCAGGAGTGGGGAGGGAATGGAGATTTTGCAGTATCCTCCCCCGGGAGTGGGGAGGGAATGGAGATTTTGCAGTATCCTCCCCCGGGAGTGGGGTGGGAATGGAGATTTTGCAATATCCTTCCCCCAGGAGTGGGGAGGGAATGGGGATTTTGCAGTATCCTTCCCCCTGCCATGCCCACCAAGCCACGCCCACAGAACCGGTAGTAAAAAAATTTGAATTCCACCACTGCCTTGGACCAAGGACAAAATCCAAGGACCAAGGACCAGTGGAATGCCTTGCCTTTAGAAGTTGTGGGTGCCCCATTGCTGGAAGCTTTTAACTGGACAGCTACTTGTCTGAAATGGTATAGGACAGTGATGGCTAACCTTTTTGCCATCGTGTGCCAGGAGCGGGGGAAAGGTAGGGTGTCACGCACATGCATGCCCATAGCGATAATTCTATGCACCCCGCCCTGCGCATGCGTGCGAATCCCCCGTCTCCCCCGCTCCTGGCACGCAATGGCATGGTGGGCCCAGTAGACCCGTTTTTCTCTTTCCCCAGACTCCAGAACCTTTCTAGGAGCTTGCGGAGGACAAAAATGGCCTTCCCCACCCCACCGGTGGCCCTCTGAAGGCTGGAAATGGTCCGTTTGCCAACTTCCAGTGGGACCAGAAGGCCCATTTTTTTGCTCTTCCCCAGCCTCCAGAGCCTTTCTAGGAGCCTGGGGAGGGCAAAAACGGCCTTTCCCAACCCCCTGGAGGCCCTCTGAAGGCCGGAAACAGCCCGTTTCCCTACTTCCAGTGGGCCCAGAAGGCCTGAAAATCAGTTGGCTGAGCTCACGTGCCAACCGATATGGCTCTGCACGCCACCTGTGGCACACGTGCCATAGGTTCGCCATCACGGGGATAGGGTCTCTTGCTCGAGCAGGGGGTTGAACTAGAAGACCCCCCAAGGTCCCTTCCAACTCTTTCATTCTATGTTCTTCAAAATGATGTCTTATGTGACCAGCTGCTTAGCTGACTGATGGGTGAATGGTGGTGCTACCACATCTGAATGGATGCCAAGGAAAATGGTGGAATCAGGAAGGCCAATGAGGTCATCTCTCTCACTCCAGAGACTTTGGGCTACAACTTCCAGCATTCACAGCGAGCAAGCTGGGTGCCTGGGAGTTGAAATCTACCACATCTGGAAGATGCCATCAAGAAGAGATTATTTCCTTCCAAACTTCATCAGGAGACGGGAAGGACTGTCTCTAGGTTGACGGAAATGCTACTTACAGGCCAATTGTAGTAGAGGTGACACATCTTGAAAGTGAGGCGCTGCATATGGTCCGGTTTTAACTGGTTGTCATCATAAATCACATTATAGTATGTGGGATTGACAGTCCCTTGGCGGGCAAGTTGGCTAATCAAGAAAAAGTCATACCTGTTGGAAAAAGGTAGAATTAGTCCTGGGAAAAATGTCGTGGGGCATGAACTGATTAACAGCGACAATCAAGGCAACAATTCATTGCAGAGAAGGATTTCTTATGATTTCTATCCTGCCTTCCTAATCATTAAATTAACTCTAATGTTAATTGGAGATTAACTGCAACTAAAGTAAAAACACAAGAAATGTTTTGAAAACTTAAAAATTAATTTGTGAAGTCATTAGCAGGGGTGCTATTCAGCAGGTTCTGACAGGTTCTGGAGAACCGGTAGCGGAAATTTTGAATAGTTTGGAGAACTGGCAAATACCACCTCTGGCTGGCCCCAGAGTGGGGTGGGAATGGAGATTTTGCAATATCCTTCCCCTGGAGTGGGGTGGGAATGGAGATTTTGCAGTATCCTTCCCCTACCATAACCACCAAGCCATGCTCACAGAACCGGTAGTAAAAAAAATTGAATTCCACCACTGGTCATTAGTATGTATAACTCGTAAAGGAACTAGGTTCTATTTATATTATGTATCTATATTAGGATACTGTTCTGCCCCAGCTACAGATCCCAAAGAACACAGCACACAGCAAACAAAGGCTGATAATTAACTTTCTTAACAGCCTACAAGAATCCAAAGAATAAATAATCGTAATCTGACTATGGTTGGCAGAAAGCCCAGAAGCAATTTGCAGAGAACTAAGATCCAGACGAGAAGGAGAGTGAACGAAGTTGTTCCCTACAACTTGCTTCAGTCGGCGTTCCTCCTTAAATAGGCTAAGGGAGTGGCCAATTAGCCCCAAGCCTTACTCTCGAGGAGAGCTCCTCCTGAGGAGTCACTCCTGCCTTTTAGCAGCTCTGCGCACCCGTGCATCGAGAAGAGGCTCCTCCTCTTCGTCCTCTTCACTTAAAGGAGCTTCTGAAGGCCGTGGCTGAATCCCTGCCTCAGGCACCACATCTTCTCCAGCCTCCTCATTGTCTGACTCGGGTGCCAGCTGCACAGGCTGCTGGCGCAACACCACACCAGCCTCCTCGCTGTCAGAATCAGCTACAATCCGCACAGGCCGCTGACGGGCCACAACAGATACAAGGTAAAGGCAAAGGTGTTCCTGTCCAGTCATGTCTGACTCTAGGGCACAGTGTTCACCTCCATTGCTTGGCCAAGGGATTTAGCATTGTCCAAAAACAATTTCTGTGGTCGTGTGATCAGCATGGCTATACACTAAAGGTGCACTGAACGTTGTTACCTTCCCATCAAAGTGGCATCTATTAATCTACTTGCTAAATGTCTATGGAGATTCTCAGTCATCCAAGTCATGGTTGTCCCAAAGGTGCTTTTTCAAGAAACAACTGGATTTTCTGGTTTTTCTTTGAAGATGTTTTGCTTCTCATCCAAGAAGCTTCTTGGATGAGAAGCGAAACGTCTTCAAGGGAAAAGAAAAAAGAAAAACAAGAAAATCCAGTTGCCTCTTGAAAAACCACCTTTGGGATAACCATGATCAGCATGACTGAAGCAGCTTCTTGGGATGAAAAGCAGGGGTGAAATCCAGCAGGTTCTGAAGAACCGGTAGCGGAAATTTTGAGTAGTTCGGAGAACTGGCAAATACCACCTCTGGCTGGCCCCAGAGTGGGGAGGGAATGGAGATTTTGCAATATCCTTCCCCCAGGAGTGGGGAGGGAATGGGGATTTTGCAATATCCTTCCCCTGGAGTGGGGAGAGAATGGAAAGAAAAACAAGAAAGTCCAGTTGCTTCTTGAAAAAGCACCTTTGGGACTATTCATCTACTTGCATTTGCATGCTTTTGAACTGCTAGGTGGGCAGGAGCTGGGACAAGCACTCACACCATTGCAGGACACTCAGGTCTCAAACCCTGGCTGTCAGCTTTCCAGCTTTCAAGCTCAGGTGTCTTTAACCACTGAGCCACTGCATCCCATTATACCAGGATAAGCAAATATTAATTTAGGAGGATTGATTGCATGTTCTGGATGTACAGCGGTGGCTAAAATTGTGGAAACCTTTTGGGAAAAGTGTATTTTCTAAAACTAGCTAATAACATCACTTTTTTTGGGAGTAGTACCATAAAATTATATATCAGTGGAAAGATAATTTAATCAAGAATGTAATGCAATAACTTTTATGAAGGATTCGCTATTAGAATAACAGTTACAGGAGAAAGAAGAAAAGTGAAACACATAGAAAAAAACCAAAATATACAAAAATTATCACCATAGAAAAAACGAGATATACAAAAATGATCACATCAGTTAATAGTTGGGTAACCTTTACCATGAATTATGGCCTTACAACGTCTTCCCATGGAATGAACCAAGTCTTTTAGTTCTGCAGCTGTTATAATGTGAAACCAAGATTGAATGATTGCTTCTATTAATTGGGTTTTATTGCTGGGTCGCTTCTGACTAACACGTTTCTTTAGTGAGCTCTATAGATTTTCCATTGGGTTAAGGTCTGGGCTGTTCCCGGGCCATTCCAGCAGTGGAATATGATTATCTTGAAACTCCAAAAAAAGTGTTGTTATTAGCAATCAAACCTCAAAAAGACACTTTTTCCAAAAGGTTTCCACAATTTTGGCCACTACTGTATACAAAGCAGTGCTTCATAACACTAATATTCTTTCTTTAAAACCTTCCAACATCTCAAAATAATCAAAATTTCAGCCCAGTCATATCACCAACCACACTCTTATGTAAAAATAAAAAATACGCCTCCTCCAACTGTAAAAGGTTTCTTTATCATTGTGATATATAAACCTAAGAAGGTATATATTGTGACAATGTATACTTGCCAGTTTGGTTGGGTGGCTTCTGAATCAATAACAGTTCCAACAACAGGATTCCTCAGGCCCCCGTTAGACTCAACAAAGAAGCGAGAGAGGCATTTCTTTTTCACAATGATCAATGACATCTTGGGTCTTCCGGTATTAAAAGTAAAAAAGAGAAGAAATACAATGAAAAAGCAGTGCATTTCTTGATTAATCACTCATTATTTCCACTGTGAAATGGAAGATTTTTTTTTGTCTTTTAACAACTCATAATCCCTTGAGGAGTGGAGTCTAGGCAACTGAATGGAGCTGAGTGTTTACTGGCCGGATACCCTTCCTGTCACCAATGCAGAGTTCACAGCTGATATTTACTCATTGTGCCCAGAGAGAGAAACAGTGGTGAAATTCAAATTTTTTAACTACCGGTTCTGTAGGCATGGCTTGGTGGGTATGGTGTGGCTTGGTGGGTGCAGCAGGGGAAGGATACTGCAAAATCTCCATTCCCACCCCACTCTGGGGCCAGCCAGAGGTGGGATTTGCCAGTTCTCCGAACTACGCAAAATTTCCGCTACTGATTCTACAGAACCTGTCAGAACCTGCTGAATTTCACCCCTGGAGAGAAATATCTGCCACTACCTAGGATCAAACTCACAGCCTCCTGATTGTGAGGCGAGAGCTCCACCTCTAGGCCACTGCACCACTCTGTGAAATGAAAGATGCTGCAGATAAAATCTGGCTCCCAACAACTGTTATTATTTCATAGTATTTTATTCAGGGATGATGGCTAAAGTTTTCATATTCCCAGAGAAGAAACAAATGCAAACATGATGCCCAGTCTCCTGCCTATACGTACTGAACAGAAATGCCATGCACCCTTTCTCTGCATGAATCCCTCTGTTTGCAAAAAGGGACTTGTTAAAACCAAGATAGTACAAATACTCAGGAGTCCTGAGTGGTGCAGTGGACTAATTCACTGTTATTAAGATCAGCTGCCTGCAATTACTGCAAGTTCGAATCCCACCAGGCTCAAGGCTGACTCAGCCTTCCATCCTTTCTAAGGTAGGTAAAATGAGGACCCAGATTGTGGGGGCAATAAGATGACTTTGTATAAATATACAAAAGTATGAAGGCTATTGCTTAACACATTGTAAGCCGCCCTGAGTCTCCGGAGAAGGGCGGCATATAAATCAAATTTAAAAATATATATATATAGCACTGACCAGGTGTAATCTAAAAAAAAAAGAGAAGGGAGAATTCATTCAGAACAGGGAAGGAGAATTTGCAGATGCACCCTGAAATTCCTCCAATTCTTTTATCTTCGGAGTTTGGAGAGTGGGCCGTTTGCAGGAGGACGGAGCAGCATGGGGAAAATTGACTAGCTGACATATTCTATCACCAACCTGGTGCAAGATAAGAAATATTTACCTGCACCCCCCACCGCATTCATCAAGGACACTTAGTAACTGTGGGACTTCATAATCCATCACCATCTTCAACTGCCCATCTCCTACGCCATCCCGGTATATGATTATGCGTGCAGGTGGATGCCCATTACATTTCTGCCAATTGTTTATAGCACCTGTAGAATTGCAAGGAGAAACAAAAACAGACCGGGATTAGGTAACTGATGGAGGGAAGGGAACCAGCTGCAAAGTATACCTTATTATTACAGGGGAGTTAACTTTCAGGAGCAACTTCTAGATAAATGAACGCAGCGCAAAAGGTATTGCACCTGTCCACATTTTTAAAAAAAACTTGCCACTTGCTTGAAGAAGTTATATTACTATGCTGAATACAGCTGGGGGCAATATTAGATTATTTCTCTGGTATCATCTTTACTGGAAAATGATCCGGTATTGCCCCCCACAACTAGCCAGTTGATATACAGGCAGTCCTCGGCTTAGAATCATGAAAGTCTGAGACCAGATTTTTGGGTGCTAAGCAAAGTGGTTGTTAAGTGAGTCCTGCCCAATTTTACGGCTTTTTTCCCATCTTTGTTAAATGAACAGTGTGCAGTTAAGTGACTCACATATTAAGCCAGTGGTCTTCAAACTTGGTAGCTTTAAGACTTGCGGACTTCAACTCCCACAATTCTCCAGCCAGCA